>VZTX01026370.1:1114937-1132160 GCA_013400915.1 Pardalotus punctatus | reverse complement strand
GGGGGGTGGGGGTGCGCAATAGGTCCCTGTGTTTGCCATGAGGGTCTCTGCATTGGGCCACTCCGGTCAGTACAATGTACTGTGCAAGCAGACCCTTTTCTCACCTGTGCTGGTGGAAGGCAAACACACACACACCCGAGAGCTAGATAGCTCATGTGTTCCCAGGGATAAGGAACTCAGAGGGCCCAGTTGCTTGGAATTCTGAAGATGGTTTATTCTCGAAGGGGTCCAGAGGTGAAAGAGTGTGAGGGTCGCTGGGGGCACAGGGATATAAACTTCTGGTCCAATAGGGTTGGAGAGAAGGTGGGGAGATACAACAATCCAATGGGGAGAAGGGAAGGGTGGAGTGAGGGATCAGGTCTAAGCCAACCAACACAACCAACATAGGAGGATTAACACAGAGAGAGGTTACAGTGGTTTTTTGGAACAAACCATACAAGAAACACCCAGGGGGAATTTCATAATTTCGAATTGTCCCACCAGCGTGCTTCTGCTGGCTTGGGACTTCTCGGCTTCTCCGAGATGGTAGAAACCACTCCAACAAGCATGTCTTGGGGTACACCGGGCACAGCACTGCCAGCGAGACAAGGGCAGGGATTGTCTTCTGCACTGGTGCAGTCTCACCTTGGGTCCTGTGTGCAGTTTTGGTATCTAAATATAAGGAGGATATTAAACTATTAGAGAGTGTCCAAAGGTGGGGCATGAGGATGGTGAAGGGCCTTGAGGAGAAGCCGTATGAGGAGCAGCTTAGATCACTTGAGTCTTTCACCATGGAATACAGGAGACTGAGAGGAGACCTCACCACAGTCTACTACTTCGTCATGAGGGGAAGAGGAGGAACAGATGCTGATCTCTTCTCTGTGGTGACCAGTGACAGGACCCCAGGGAATGGCCTGAAGTTGTGTCAGGGAGGTTTAGGTTCAATATTAGAAAAAAGGTTTCTCATGGAGAGGGTGGTTGGGCACTGGAACAGGCTCTTCAGAGAAATGGTCACAGGACCAAGCCTGACAGAGTTCAAGAAGCATTTGAACAATGCTCTCAGGCACATGGTGTGACTCTTGGGGCTGTCCTGTGCAAGGCCAGGACTTGGACCCAATGATCCTTGTGGGTCCCTCCCAACTCAGGATATTTTGTGATTCTGTGAGTCTGTGTTTCTGTGATCGCACCCATCTTGATTGTTTTTTGTGGCATCACAAACTCTTATCCACCCACTCACAGCCTTAAGTTATCCTGTTGGCTTCCTTAACTGCTTTTCCCAGTTGCCTGAGGAATCTCTGCAAATGCTCATGACTCTCATATCTTTTCTCCTTTACTACCATTATCTCACTGAGCAAACATTTCCAACTAAAATAGTAAGACCATTTACCTCCTCCATCATTTAAGCTATGCCAGTTTTTATTCTTCTCATGTCTCATGAAATTAAATTTTTTCATTAACCTTCATGGTTTTTTCTCATTTCTGACACTTGTCATTTGCTATGTCACATATTTCAAATTCCTCCTTTTTTTTTCTGTGATGTGAAATTTCTTTTTCTGCTCCTTCATTGGCTGTCTTTTTACTTGCTTCCATTAAAATCCTGAAACATGCTGTATTCTTCTTGGATTCATATTTTTCTTAAACTTGTTTCTCTTAGTCCACCTTATGGTGTTCTTTAAATAAATTGACCAGCCAGTGATTGCTAAATTTTGCATCAGTGGAACAAAGTTGATGAATGGCTCTTTCCTCTTCTTCTTGTCTCCCTGACAAGAATCCAGACCTTTGCACAGTGTGTAACAATCAAGTTTTACAGCTTGCATATTCATGTTGTCATATTTTAATTACAGTCTTCAGTTCTCTCTTCTTCCTATTTATCACATTCACTTACGATTAACTTCAAATGGTGTTACAGATTAATTAGGTCAGAATCATGCCTTCTTTTGTGATTTTTTTTTTACTGGTTCAGCATAAAAGGCTGCACTTTTATTTATAAATGTAAAGGTAGTAGGGTCTACTGCTTGTAGGGATTTTTATGTTATCTGTGCTTCCCAAACTGATTCTCAGGAATGGTTCAGGAATTTGTATAGGCATAGGCTGTTTTCCAATAGGTGGTACACATGTTTCAAATCATGGATGCTGACTAATCCATGATCACTGGCCTCAGTGACAAAGAGTAGTTCCTGGCAAATTTAATTCACTGGCATGGATGCAGTCTCTCTTAATTCTGATTAGCTTTTGATTGCTGTCTTTGCACAAAAATAGTAGTCCCTCTAATAATTGCAATAATTTAGGCTGAGAGAAGATGAAATGGAATTTGTAGTATTATTTTCATAAACTGAGAATGTCTGGCTATAAGTCATCTTAAATGACAAAGGAATTTTAATCTGTGTAGCACATGTAGCATATATTTTTCAGAGAATGATTCATTATTATTTCTGCCTAGATATTTGCATTACTGTCATAGATGGAAGACTGCTGCTAAAATGGCTTTTCTAGCACAGTTTGAACATGTAAGCTAAAGTAAGCAGAATTCTCTAGCTGTCCTTGAAGGATATTTAAGCATCACAGGCAGTTGTGGTTATAGGTATTCATACTGAATGACAAAGGTATTATTTACTCATTTGACAAAACTCTCAGAGCTGTATGGCCCTGCTGCCTGGGTTGTAGTTCTGGGAATGTAGATTCCTCAAAGCGGCACTCTAAAGAAACTCAACTTTTTAGGCTACAGCTTGTTACATCTCTTGTCTGCTCTGGAATGTTTCTCACAGTTTGGTAAGAGATAAGGAAATATGAGAAAGAAAAAATGTGTCAAAGGAAATTATTTGTGTCTTTTACTTTAATACTCTTTTTTCAGTTCTCTGCCATAATATCTTACTTACTTTGTCCCCACAGACAGATGTGTTGCCATGTATATTGCCCTTTTGTCACTGCATTTCTCTTTTTCTGAAAACCTTTCTCTGTAACTTAGGGTAGGTACTCCAGCCCAGAGTTTGATTCTGCCCCAGATTTGCTGGCAATACACCCATGGCTTTATGGTCTTCTGCCTAGCCTCCCTTTGGAACAGTTTCTTCATTGCTGAGATGCCTAATGTGTCAGTTTATACACTTCTACACAACAACAAGCTCTCTATTTTTCTATTCCTGTTTTCTTTACTGTGCTCTTTTTTATTTGATGTATTTTTCAAGCATTTTTTCTTAAATGAGGTAAAGCAGGTATAGTTGGACCTTAGCCCTAATGGACCTGTATGATTTCTTCCTCCATAAGTGAACAGTTTGCCTCGAAGGTGTGCCCTCAAATATGCTACAAATACCCTCCTAAAATTCTCAAAAAAAACCCAGGTAAAATAAACTGAAATACCTCTACTTTCTAAAGAGCTGAGGAAAATTTCACTGCAGCTTTTTTGCAAGCATTCAGAAGAATCAGATAGAAAATACTTATGTAGTTTGTTAGATTGTATCATGTACTGATAAAATATCATCTTACAAAAAATGCTGTTCAGTATAATTACAAGAAAATTAATATACTGCAAAAAGGCCCATATCTATGCATGTAGTGTCAGGAATGGATGTGGGAGTCTACGTGGACCCTGCTTCCTGCCCAAGCCTCTGGCAACAAACAGTAACCTATAGAGATGGCTAGCACCCCCAAAACCCACTCTTGTTCGTAAGTTCTTTTATTAATGACTGATTCTGTCTATTATAAAGTAAACCATTTATTAATAGACAAGAAAACTAACAGACCTGACTTAAAGTAGACCAATACTACACAGGAATAATGACTACTAGTAGATTAACATACAGGGCATGATAAGGTACTTACAGCTAGTGAAGTAATATTATAAACTTAGGATTCAATGTATCTTACCATCCAATTGCTGGTGGGGCACACATCAAAGTCCTTTAACTCAATCTCCAGAGAAGTAACCACAGAACCTGCGTTCAAGCTCCGGGGAGAAGTTCAAACACTTTCATGGTGTAAGAGGCTTCTGCCTCAGTGGTAATTTGTGTNGGGGGGGGGGGGGGGGGGGGTTGTCCTGCCACATGTAGTTACACAAATCTTGAGTCTTTCCCAGACAGAGCTGTTTCTAGGGTTTTCACTAGTATTCTTCATCAACTTGGGTTACACCTAACTTACACCTTAATTGATAAAATGACTGTACAGACATGCAATGGATGGAATGTAAGATGAGTATCTTAACTAATGCTTGGCTCAAAATATTAAGGAAAGGTTTTGAAATGTCTTGAAAAATTATGAAAATATGGGTTGTCTGTATATGATGCTGTGGTTTATGTTGGTGACCACAACAGAGCTGACAACACACTGAGGTTTTAGCCGTTACTGAGCTGTGCTTCCACAAGTTATTCGGTGTTTCTCACTCTGGCTCTGCAGGGAGCAGGCTGTGGGTGTGGTCAAAAAGCTGGGAGGGGAGACAGCCAGGACATTAATTTTTTAAGACAGCTCTGGGTAGCTACAAGCCATGATCTGTTTTCACTAGGGGAAAATGGAAGAAGAAAAACAGAACCTATCTCTGCAGGAACAGCAAACAAATTAAGAATGATGGAATGAAATACTTCTCTTAAAAAATAAGTAGACACTGACTAGTTTCAGTGTATTTTCAAGTTTTAAGTCTGACAAAAATCTATAGTGGAAATGCATGGACTAATTCAGATAGCAAGTCTAGATTCTTGTTCAATGAGATTAAAGGAAAGTCCAGCTTGTAGTGGGTATGTACTTCTGAGGATGAGTGAAGACATGGAAAATGCCAACAGCTGGACAAAGGCTGATGGTAACAACTGTAATTAATATGAGGTTGAAAGGAATTTCTTGCCTAGATAGAAAATAAGTGTCCTTAGATTTACTGGCAATGGGAGAAATTAATTAGTTAATGAGAAATAAAGAGGAAAGTAGATTAGTAAAAGAAGAAGAAAAGGGAGTTTACTAATATTTTATTCCTCATTTCCTACAAAATTTAGTCGTATGTGATCACATTTTCAATCTGTCCTCTAGGGATTTCAAAATCAAAACAAAATCCAATCCTCAAAGATAAGTTTGTAAGTTTTGTGAAAAATAGCAGCTACATAATGAAAACTCAGAATACAACTCCCTTTGAAAGGTAGGGGCTGGATTGTCAGAAAGCTAATCAAATTAAACACAGGACAGGACCTGGTGAGGCTCAGAGGAGCAATGTGAAAGGCAAAGAAGGAAGCCCTTGCCACCTAATGGACCACACTGAACTGGCTGCTCCTTATACTATCAGAGGAGAACATTTAGCCTATTGCCCTGGATGTAACATCCTCCAGGAGCATAGATATAGAATAGTTAGTGTTGGAAGAGACTTTAAAAATCACCTCGGTACTGGATAGGAACAAGTGTGGTTCAACAGGAAGAAGAGAAAATAAAGAATCATATGTACAGTTTTCTGGCTGAGCCCTGTGCTTTTTCACTTCAGCATATTCTGCAGTTGTACGAAATCCTATTTCTAACTACCTTGTATGTGGACAAGCTCTCTGTTGTGAACCTGTACATTTGAATGGTAACAAACTCCAACCCTGACTAATGGATGAGTAGGATAAGAGGTGTGACTGCCAGCAATGAGAGAGAGAGAGAGAGAGAGAGAGAGAGAATGAGTTTGAGACAGCATGGTCTGAAGGATCCATTGGTCTGCCTGTGAAAAAAGGATAGACCAGGATCTGGGAGCCCCACTTTGACTATCACAGGCCTGATGTTGGAGAGCTTGTAATGTGTGTGTGTGTGCATGAAAGACAGCTCTCAGACTTCAGTCAGAAAAGCTGAGGATAGGGAGAGAGGTCAGTGCCAACCTCCAATGTAGGACCAAGTCAGAGAGCGAGAGTTGAAGGGCTGAGCGACTGAAGGAGCTCAGGATCTAGGGGCCAGCTAAGGGGCAATCCTGTGTTACATCTGTGTGTCAAACTTCAGTCCTGGTCAGATGGAGAGAAAAGAGAAAATTGGACTCCATGGGCTGTTCACAATACTGTAAAAGCTGTTTGTGCTGATGTGGGCTGAAGTATGGGCCCCATCCCTTCTTGCTGTGCCATCTGTGTGCTTGGACACATGTGTATTGTTGATACCGTGTGTGAGCGTGCATGTACCACAGCACCAACTGGCAGCACACAACTTGCCAAACTCGTACTGGCTGGACATGGGGATGTGGAGCACTGGGAGCCTTGTTTCTGTGGGGATGGAACAGGAGTTCTGAAGTCCATCAGTATCATCTCCCTCTAAATGCAGTGTTACCCAGCGCGGGGAGCAGCTGCTATCTGGCTCACCCACAAACACAAGGTTGTGACACATGGCACCTTGCTGTAATCTTTCCAGCATGAGTCAGAGGACGTAATGAATGATAAAACTTTTTAGGAAGTTAGGACCTATTGCTCTGTCTGCCTGGGGTGAGGGGGGAGTGGTTTGTTTAGGGATTTTTTTTGTGTTTTGTTTTTTGTGTGTGTGTGTGGAGGGGCGTGTGTGTATGTGTGTGTGTGTGTGNGTGTGTGTGTGTGTGTGTGTGTGTGTGTGTGTGTGTTTGTTTGTTGTGTTTTTTAAACCAGGATGATAGTATTATGCCTGAACAACACAAAGTAAGAGAGAGAGATTTAATGAGTTGTATGAGAATCATAGGATCTTTTGACTGAACACAGTCAGTTTTCTCTTTTAGTTTCTTTTATTGTATTTAGAGATCTGGAGTTCAAGTAACAAGGACAATACCCAGGCATCAGTAAATAGCTTTTTTTTTTTTAATATAAGTATTCTGAATTTTTTTTGTATTATTATTTCCTGCATTTCACATTATAAATTTAAATAAGCTAATATTCAAGCTTCAGCCAAGTTTAAAACTATGTATGCCTTGGAAATTTTTTGCAAGATAGCTTGCTACCATCTTTGAACTTCTACTGACTTCAGAAATCAATAGTTGTGTTTGAGATTTTACAGAGGTTTTTGAATGCTTATTTAGAACAAGTTAATATAATTTTCCTGTAAAGGGTGCTGCAAGATGTTGCTAATTGATGTGCCGTTTATTAGGCTTTTGATTCTTTTTTAGAAGTGGTCATGGTATTTGCAAATTCCTTTTTTTCTCAGTTGTGGTTTTTAGCATCCTAAACTATTAGAGATAAAACAATCAAAACTGTAAAATTAGGCTTTGTTAGACAACTCCATCAAGAATCAGCTCTCTTCATGGGAAAATTATATTTAAGCTTATTTAATTTGAACAGTGTGAAGAATTGTGAAATGTACTTTTTAATCCACAAAATGTAATATTGTTTAAAGATTAAGTTTCAGAAGCGTGTTTGTTATAACTATAATGCAGTATTTTGTTAGAACTTGTTTTCAGAAGACTTTATCTTGAAAAGCATTAACATTTCTTAAATTTGGATGTAAGAAAGTAGTCTCTCAAGTGTATGTTAGACACACACAGCTTGTTTATGAAAAATACAGCTTAACCCTTCAGATTGTGCATCAATTATTTTTGAAGATAAAATATCCATTTGAAGCTAGTAGCTAAGGAATGTTTGGATGCTGTGCTGGATCACTCAGTATGTCAACATCTTCTGAGGACAGACTCTTGAGACAAATACAATTGTAGCTATAACCAGTCTGCAGAGAATATTCTTCCCCAGAAAACTTCTTAGAGTTCCTACACAGACATTACGAATTTTCTAAAAGTGAGAGCAAAATTAATACTCCAAATAACAAACAAAAGTTATTGCAAAACCCCAAAAACATATATATAGCTAGAGAGAGGCTTGATTCATCAGATGGCAAAGAAAAACTTAAAAATAGCTTGTGTGTTTTTTTAACTTAGTGAATTTAACCAATGTTATCTGAACACATTTACATACCATGTGTTTGCACTGGTTGGGGTGGTTGTCTCTGTAAAATCTTATTTTATAGCCAGAATGCACTTAGTGCTCCTTGCATTCTTTGTCACTTCTAATATATTTGGCAATTGTTGAAATATTTGATGCTGCAAATATGACCTGTCATTTCAACAGATGGACAGATTGAATCTGTCAGACTCGTGGAATTTGCAGTAAATTCACTGCAGCACAAGTAAAACCATGAGAAATTTTATTGTCTTAAACAGCTGAATGTAAGTCATTGCTTTTCATCAAAATACTATAAGGCATTTAAGTACAAAAGAGGAAAGTTTATTTCTAAACAGTCTGCATAGTGGATTCTGTTAGAATATTTACATTGCTGTAAATCAATTTTAAAGTATACAAATGAAAGCAGAAGTATTTTCAATCAAAATTGAGCACTTAAAAAACGTTTGGCTGTAAATATAATCTTGAGAAAAATATGTTGAATAGTGTGCTCCACAGAAAAATAGAGATTTTAGGAAGTCAAAAAAGCTTTTTTTTTTTTTTCTAATCAGACTAATCAAAGACCCTTACAACAGAATCTGTTACACAAAATTGAAACACACTGGTATATTCAAAAAAGGTTTAGTAATTTGTCAAACTCAAAATTTGGGTATATAATTTTCCTTTTTCCTCACTGTCTTATCTAAAACATACTAACCACATATTTTTTACAATAGCATAGAATAAAATATGACTTTTTTCTGAGCTATATTATAATAAGTGATTGTTTTATGTAGACAGACATTTCTTTCTTCTTGGTACTGAATTTTGTTGTGCTTTGTAGCTTACCGGTATTTGACTGAGGACATTTTCCTTGTGAGGGCAAGCATGTTTCAGTGCCTATTTTGCTATGTTTAACCTAATAGTTAACTTTCTTATTATGCCTGTATGAATACTAACGTTGTAACAAAATCATTTTAATAGTCCTGTGAAGCAGACCACATAAACCAAGAACACTTATTTTCATCGAAGGCCTGTGCTAATTTTTTATTAAGAGATACATTAAATATTGATACATCCAACCTCTGATTGAACCTTCAGAGTTGTCACATATAGGGGTAGCTGAAGATTTATTAAGCAATATAAAATTAGGCGTATACAGTAAGCTTCATTATGAATGACCTTTGCAGACTGGAGATTGCCACAGAGAGTAGTTTCTTTTTTTTTTTAACAGCACCAAAGGAATTCGAAAAAGCAAATATGAAAACATAGAAGTTGGAAATCCTAAAATGAAAAATATGCTCACAGAAAATCCAAAATTGTTTCCTAATGAGAAAATATATTCTAGAAAGTCTGCCTTCCAGTGATGAAAAATCAAACTATGGTAGATGATAGACAAACATATTTTGGGAGCACTTTTTTGACATGCTACAGGTAGGAATACTACAAAATGATGAAATAATAACTCTTAGCTTCTTAGCTATTTATAATATATCAAGAAATGCTTGTAAAGGTTTATTAAAAAGCTCACTACAAAAAGATTTCTCTTGTGTATATAATGTATAAGTTAATGGAACAGTGAGATACCTTGGTAGGAGGAAATATGTATTAAGTAGTAAGGAATGATATATAATGACAGAAAGGTTAACATCTTTGTAGCGTGTTTTGAATATTACTTATTCTTATCTTTGTCTTTCATGTTGATTTAAATACACAGCTAAAAGACCAAAAGATAATTGGTCATCAGCACAGGCAGCCTTCAGCAGACAATCAGAATGTGCCTACAGCTGAAGAAGATCACTGGTGTGACACCTTTGTCACTTTTAAATCTGATATCACAGAAGTTGAAAGGAAGGTGCGTCAAAGCTTTAGTACAGTACAGCTCAGCCACAGAATAGGAGTGGCAAAAGATCTCATAATAAAACTTTCAGAAGCAACACGCAAAGTATTTTGGCAAAGATGCTGAGCTTGAAGCCTAAATAAATTTTGATTTTATTTGTTTTTTACTATGGATTATGCATTAATTACACTGGAGTGGATTTATATGTGCTGGGAAAAAACCTCTAAGTAAAACCACAACTTTTTTTCCCAATCAGTTCATGGAAAAAATTCATATGACTTTTATGACCTAATGCTAGAATTATAAAGGAAGAGATGGCATTGTGTAGCTCATGTTTATACTGAATAAAATTAATCATCTTGGCTGTAGACTTTGTTTACTTTTGAAGCATAGAAAATGTGGCAGTATGTGAAAATGGCATGTTTCTATTTAAAATCAAACTTGTTTTTAAATAGATCTACAAAATTACCAGACTTTTATTGCAATATAGTTAGAATAATTTATTTATACTAGAGTACATAAAATAAAAACTACAATTAAAACTGTCAAACTGAGACTATTTTACAAAATAGAGTTGGTGTAGGCTCCTTTCCTTCTGTAAATTGAGTTGATAAAGCCTTTGTAGTAAGCAATGAACAAGTGATGTCAGTGGAATTTTGGGCAGTGCTGTTTACAGTCTTTGACAATCTTATGCCCAAGACTTCCACCATATCATGACGAGATAGTGGCACATTTTCTAAGTAATGAGTAATATAATGCACTACTGCTACCTGTGGTGCATTTAGTTAAGGCATAGAAACTTCACTGGAAGGTTGTAGCTTTTGGGTTTTTTATTTCATAAAAATTTTAAAAAATGCATCCACTTGTTGCATTGTAGCAACTGGATAGATGGAATAAATGTCCTAAACACTACAGAAAAGACCTAAAAATTTTTAATTAGGTACCAAACAACAGAAACTAGAAAATTCAGAAAAAACGTAGTTTTAATAAATAAAATCTATAGAGACTAGGATCATTAAATTGATGGACACTTGTCTTCAGTACATGCAGTATGCATAGAGTGCACCATCCAATGTTATCAACTTCTGAGTAATTGCTTCATTGAGGAAAAGGAGTTCACCGGAATGCACACCTCTTCAGGGTGATTCTTCACTTAGATTGGTTTTGTCTGCATACAATGAGTATGCAGTATAATGTAGATCACAATGTCTCCAAATTTTCAATTGCTGTAAAGAATGAAAATTGTGAAAAGTGTAAATTCATTAACTTTTGTTCTCAGATGGTCACTTCAAAACTTAATTTTTTTAAATGGCTGATGGAAAAAAATCTGATTTTTTTTTGTTTGTTTGGTTTGGTTTGTTGTTTTTTTTTTGTTTGTTTTTTGGTGGGTTTTTTGGGTTGTTTTTGAGTTTTTTTGGTTTTTTGTGTGTTTTTGGTTTTTTGGGTTTTGTTTTGGTCTGGTTTTTGGTGGTTTGGTTTGGTTTGGTTTGGTTTTTTTTTAAACATATTTGGAACATTTCTACAGTGTTGCAATATGAGAGCTGCAGCTATTCATAAGCATCTGGAGCAACAACTTTTTGTCTCTGGATGGGCTCTAGATACACATTTACAGACCATGAGTGGTTTAACTGAATCATGGCAGCAGCTACCACTGTCAATGGCAGCACTTTCCACAGTATGCCCTACTTACTTTCTATTTTGTCATTTATTTTAAGTTCCTGCAAAATGTGCTGCTGCATTAACAAGAAGTGGTAACATGTCTTGGATATATAAGGACCATCCACTGTTTTGTTTCTGTCAGGCAAATCTGTTTTACTTTATGGTCACTCAAATATTTAAGTGGCACCAAAACATTATTTTTTCACTGCAAGATATACATTAGGTCAGGTTAAAAAGAAGAAATAAGAGATACCAGCTGAGTCAACTGTCTGTCTTGTAAGTGAGGGCTTAATGTCATGAATTGCTCTTCCCTTCAATATCCTGCTACATGCCAAGTGGTGTTTTTTCCTCTGATCTTTTTTATTTAATGGTCTGAGTAGTGGCAGCCAAGAAGAGGAAACAATCCTTCTAAAATGTGATGCAAGAATCACGGAATGGGTCAGGTTGGACGGGACCACAGTCGGTCATCTGGTCCAATCCCCCTGCTCAAACAGGGTCATGCCAGAGCATGTGGCACAAAATGGTTCTTAAATATCTCCAGTAAGGGAGACTACACATCCTCTCTGGGCAATCTGTTCCAGTGCATGGTCACCTGCACAGTAAAGAAGCCCTTTCTCATATTCAGGTGAAAATTCTGTGCCTCAGTTTCTGCCATTGTCTCTTGTCCTATTGCTCGAAACTACTGAGAAGAGTTTGGCTCCATCTTCTTGGCACCCCCACATTAGACATTTATAGATATTGATGAGGTCCCCTCTCAATCGTCTCCTCTCAGTTGTTTTGTACATTTGTTTGCTATATGAAATGTATATGTAATATCGTACAGGTATCGTAATATCCTACAGGTGTCATAATTTCAGATACATTACTGCACATAAAAATACAGGAGTCTGAATGGTGCATAACTTGTGGATTATTATTTTCTTCATCACAAAGACTGATTCATGATTTTCTTCTAGTGTTGCAGAACTTTGTTATTTGGCTATGAAATATGAATTTGCTGGTAAAGGAATTAATATCTTGTGATATAGTCACTCAGGTGAGACTTTTCTATTCTTGTCTTAAAATAGGAAGTTTTGATTCTGTCCTTATTTTTCTTTTGGTTTTTATTCCTCTTATGTACCTCTATAATAAATGGGGAAGAAAAGATAGAGTGCCTGTAGGGATCAGTACGCAGGACAAAAGTTCCCAATATATTTGTGGGGAGAAAACAACCCCATCTCTACAATGGAGCTGAGAGGTCATTACCAAACTCTAGGTGACTGTTAATACAAGTGTAGTCACAGATCTATGTTCATATACATTTTCCAGCATTGTCCCATCTTTCTACCAGGACAAAATGGCATACCCTTGTCCTTCTATGAGTAGAAAACAAAGGAAATAATTGTGAGGGTGTTAGGACTTGTCAATCAAGGTCAAGATATGAATATAAATATTTTTGTGTTTCTGTATCCTCATCAAGAAGCAGATGGCTGCTATAATTCCTAGCTTTAATATAGTTTTTCAACTCTTTTTTTTTTTTTTTAATCCTTGCTCCTACACCCATTTAAAAGTTTTCATCATAAATGTTATGGCTATTATGCCCATACCTCTTTAATACTATGTCTGTTCCTGGAGTTTTCGATTTTCTCTCTTTGGGCACTTTGCTTTAGAAGGAAGAACAGAATGATGGAGGTCTGCCTCAGTTTCAGTCAGCTAATTTAGCAACAAAGATGAACAGGAGTCTATAATTCTAAAGTTTTCCTTTTTCTTTCAGATTTTTCCTTTAACACTTTGTGAAGTGTTAAAATTCTTTGGCGGAATTGCCACAAAATTGCCTCAATGGAGCTGTAATCCTTTGACACCAAGATTCCAGAAACAATCCTTGTGGATTTGGGATACAGGAAGATAAGATTTCTTTTAATTTTTGTAACTATTGCAGAATCCTTGAAAAAAGATGAAAGAGAATAAAATGGAAACTGCCTCACTGTGGTGTCCCAGACTTTTTTTTTTTTTTTCTTAAAACTTTATACAGCAGATCACATTAATTTCTCTCAGATGTGTTGATTTGGACTGTTATTATATTTTTAAGAAAGGTGATCATTGTCATTTAGAGATTTTAATTAGCTCTTCTCAGATGTACTTCAACAGTTAATAATCTCTTGAAGAAGTCTATTCTGAGTGATGAGCTTATGTATTTTATAAAACTCTTGGGTTTTATTGGTTTGGGGTTTTTTTGTAAGCAAACAAAGTTTTGAATACACTAATTCATTCAACAGAGGAGAAGCTGCTGCAGCAGGTGTCCCCAGACCCAGGCAGCAACAAGACTGAGCACATATTTGCAATAGTTGCCTTTTTAGGGAATGTATAAAGGATGTGTTATTTCCTTGCTCTTCCTAGACAAAAGGATATATAATGTGGGATATGGGTTCCTATAAGACACAACATTTCTTTCAGTGCTGCATTCATTGTGTTGGTTAAGTTTGCTTTTTGTTTGTTTGTTTAATTTTAGAAAGAGGAGCTGACTCAGTCTGGACTTTGAAAGACGCTTTTATATGTCATAGTCAAGTTAAGAATGGCAATTTTCCGGAGCTCTTTTGAAAAGTCAAGTTTGCAATTTGAGATTTCCAGGGGCATATATTTTACATAGGTCACCTCAGTGTTATTATTTCAGTGTTGATTTCTGATGGGATCATTAACAGTCCAAGTTTATGCACTTCGTATGCTTAGTTTTTTTCCAATAGATCTCTATTCAGAAAGCATATCAGTCTCTGAGGAAAGCATAGATTCTGTCAACACATCTCAGCAAATATTCAGACATTGAATCTGTCCTCTCATAGAGAATGGAGATTTGTAGAATGAATTTAGTGATGAGACCTTTCCTAGTTCCTGGAAGGACCTGTCTTATTTGTTGCCTAACGACCCCAACAAAACAGCCCCCATTCTTCTTAGGACAAATCGTCTATATATTTCTAATATCTCATGTTCATCTTAGTTTTGGTTGTCTCCAAGTATGATTACACTGAGTGTACCTTCTCACCTAGTAGCATCTCACTGTTTTTCACACTGTTGGATTTCTCAGCTGTGACGATGAAATCAGCTCAGTATTTACAAGAAATGCTCCTTCACTTACTGGGGCTTCCTAGAAAAATCATGTCATGAATGAATGTATGTAGTGGAATGGCAAGCTTCTTTGGACATCTTTGTTGCATGTGGATCTTGTATTCAGAAAGAAGAGATATTACATTTCAGTATTTTAGAGCCCCACTGTGGCGGTGACCCAGTCTTCTCTCTCTGTGGAGAACAATGGGATCAGTTTGGNATTGGTTCATTTAAATGTACCCTTGTTTCACTTTATTGGGCATTTGTGGTTATGTAATTCCCCCCCGTTGGCTAATCTATTGTTCCTCCCCTTGGACTTCCCCTTTCTGTTCCCCTTAAAACCCTCTGCAATGGTCATTTCTTTGTTCTGTTGCCACCCCCCATCGAGTCATCCTTCTATGGCTGGGGAATAAAGGCTTGGTTTCTGTGGTAATGAACCCTTCCTGACTTCTTTATCCCCATGGCGTTGTGACATTGTTATCACCTGCTCCCAGCCCCAGCTGGGGTCTCTCCGAATGGCTCTTGGCTTGTGAGCGAGAGCCTGCCACCGGATTGCAAGGGACACAAAGAGCGGTCTCTGCCAAGGCACGTGTGTTCCCGTCACACGCTGACCACCGGGCGGTCAAGCGGGCAGCAACACCCCACCCTTGCATTTCAAGCAAAATGTTCTAATTTCATATCCAACATTGTCACATACAACGAATGATAGCTAACTAAATAGCCCTTTACCAAATCACTGCTGGTGCTCATTAACAAACTGATAATGGCAGTTCTGCTCCATAGTGTTTTTGGTGATCTTGATATATCTACTTGCTTCCCAGCAGGAAGACAAGGCATCAGTTCTACTTCTTTTCATGAGCATATGGGCTTTTTTGAGAGGACACTCCTTATTCCATCATCTTATCAGTATATGTATTTCCAACTGAGATCAGATATTCTGGTTAAGATGGAAAAGTAATCTGACAGCTTTGCTATGGCCGACATAGCATAACACCCTGTAATTGTAGTTTGATTTCAATTCTCCTTCAAAGTCTTCCAGCATTTCTAAGATTTTATTTCTGTGACTGAAGTAAAACTGAAACTCTTAATACTAAACGAGGAAGCAAGGCTTTGGGTGTTTACTTTTGCAAGCACTGCAGTGGAAAAACTTCTCAGATCTCTAGTGATAGGACACATTTGTGAATATCTGTATGCTCTTTCACTTGAAGAATTGAAACTACTTGTAAGTAACATCTTTATCCTTCTTTACCAGGATTAGTTTCTTGTAACTTGTTATTTAATTTTGTTAAATTGATTCTAACACTCTGTTTCCCTTTTCTGTTGGATTTTGGCATTTACCTCAAGTATATACCTGGAACTCATCTTGAATTTAGATTAAGTTTTGGCCACTGTTACTTCATAATAATTGCAAGATATACGTGTGTACAAAAGGACATTAGCCTTGTGAAAAATTAGGGTTTTTCCAAAAGTTGCACTGATTAATGCAAAACAACTACCACATTTCCCACATTTTTGTTTAGTTCTGCCATATTTCTTAATGACATGACAATTTCTTGATGACAATATGCATGTCAAATATTTCCAGGGTGGAGTAAGCCCCTTTTCCTTTACCTAGGGCATTCAAAGAGGACATATGTGCAAAGAGAGTGAGTTAATTTCATAAGTCATTGATGACAGCGTAACCACTGAGTAGCATAACACAACAGAGCAACAAGTCAATTATATGTTGTCATCATTAATGTGTGAAAATACCTTCTTAATTCTCCCTGCTCCACCACGACCATGTTCTTATTTACAGCACAGAAGATTTACTCTATAATTCAATTTGTCACTTCAGGGAATTTGTTGGAGAAAAATAAACAGAGACAGACATTTGACATTGTGCAGAATGTGAAATAGACCTTTTTTTTTTCCATTTTACAGGAGCAAATCTTCTGTATGTACATTTTGAAATTAGAGTAAATAACAACTTGAATTGATCTAAAGACAAGGAGATCAAGACTTTTTAGTTCAGTTTCAGCTGAATTTCAGTTTCTGTCATCAAGAAATTGGAAACCAGTAGCATCCAAAAATGAATGAAGTTTACGAGGAGCAAACTGTAATTATATTAAATATTTATAGTGTGGTGACTGGATGGCTACCACTGGTTATACAATACAGAACCTTTGACCTTTGAGTGACCAATTCCAGTCTGACCTCAGGCTGTTGTGACTGAAGGTTGCTGCCACATGACAGTTTATGGGTGGCCTGTGTGAAATGTGTAGCTGCTCTTAGCCTAACTTCAGGAGAATAGGCAGTGATCCCTGTGGGCCAGGATTGAATCATGTCAGCAGGAGAGTACAGGGAGCATTGCTTTGGAGCAGCTATGCTTTTATGCCCCTTAATCAGATATATGAGAATCTGCATGCAATACTTTGCCTTTCTTTATATGTATATGACACAGTAAATCTACACCTAAGTGTTACTGCTCTAAAATTTATTAACATCACATACATGCTTGGTACTTTTTTCTTCACAGATATGATTTATTTCATTTCAAATTCTGTATATTTACATGATAGGTTTATTGTTTACTGTAATGTGTATATAGATATGAATTTTGGTGTCTGGATAAAGCTATATACAGCAATACCGTGAACATATTTAGATGTTTTGATAAACATAGCATAAGAGAAGGTCACAATAAGTAATCATTTAACTTTTAATCTGTTCCTTTTAGTAATGAACTGCTCCCTCATATTGGAAAAAACCTATTTTAAAAAAGGTAAATACAAGATTTCTTTGCTGGTAAAGTCATAGTAAAAGAGTCACATTTTTTAAGGTTTAACTACTGTAGGAAGTATTGAAGTACTT
>VZTX01026370.1:1027437-1112437 GCA_013400915.1 Pardalotus punctatus | reverse complement strand
GAAAAAATAATGACCTTTTGACTTCTGTGTGCTCTGTTGTACACATGATATATACGGCATGTTTAGACTTCAGTTTTTATCCCAGATCCATTTGATTTTAATCTTGCAGACTAATTAAGACAGTGGCCATATTTTATTTAACATAATTCAGATAGACTACCATCTAGGATTTTTTGATGAAACTATCAAATAGTGATATATTCTGTAATAATAGTAAGATATAACAGGTGCACATCTCTGAAAGTATTTAGAAAATATATTATTTTAATTGTACTAAACCAAATTGAAAGTGATATCAGAACAGTTTATTGTATATTGATTCAGTATTTGATTATTTTACCATTTCAAGGTTGCTTTTTTCCCCCTAAGACAAAATAATGCATACATTAAAATTAAATTAAATCATTCTGTAAAATGGATGAATACTAAAAAAACACAGGTTCTCATTTTTTTTCAGGGACGTTGAATAATGATACTTCAACTCTTCATATTTTTGAATTACTGTATAGTATACACAGTGGCAGCGTATGGAGGTTGAATCATTTTCTGCACAGCTGTGCCCTGATATTGCTGTCGACAACTATGCATTGTAAAAAAAAAAAATAGTATTCCAGTTCTAAAGGCTATGCTGAATATCTTTTCAATGTGTTTTTATTGAAAAGTGTATATTATGTGATTTTTTTTCATATGCCATGCAGGCTGAAGGTGCATAGAGCACCATTTAGCTAAAATGTAGTTAGCATGTCTTCTAAGTAAAATTTGGATTGAAGAAGGAAATATTTCATATGTAAAATCCAGCTAACAGGAACATCCATGCTCCTATCATCCTTCATATTCCAACAGAGAAATTACATGAGACATGGGCAAGTATGTGTCTGTTCAATGTTTCATCAACTCAGGTTGGTGAAAATCATAAATATAATGTATGCTCATCCTGGCCTGCCTAATATTCGTCTGAGCCTCTGTGAAGATGCCTGCTGTAAATTCTTCTGTCCCATGAGGCCATGAGCTGAATTAATTTTGTGTTTGGTGCATTCTCACAAGTTACAAGTTGGCAGACACCAGATGGTGCTAGGGAGACAACTGTCAAAAATCTGTACAAACTTAAGTGAAACAGAAATTAGAAGTGTCTGGAGTTGTGCAGTTGAGTAGGTGCCTGCTGTTGGGTAGGCAGATCTTCCTTTTGTCATAACAATTAATATCCTGGCAAGGATATCTTCTCAGGCTATTTTTCTCTCCTCAATGCAACTTGAATGATTCCATTTTCAATTTCCCATTATTCTCTAGCTAGGTAAGTAAAAATAAGGAGAAAAGTAATAAATGCATCCCTACCATTCATTATTTGTTTCCATAATGTCTTTGTATTTTAAGCTCTAAGCTAAGTGAGGTAGGATAAGCAAGTTGCTCTTGTGGAGTCTACATGTCGTGTATAACAACACATACATGTAGAAGTTGTTTTAAAAATTTTCTCACAAGATTTCCATCAATGAGTATGTTATATTACTTTTATGACCGTGATGGGTAATGAAAATATTGGTATTTCTTTTGAGGAAAAAATTGAACAGGAAAAAAATTAAAGAAGGACACTGGATATCAAGTTTTTCATAATACTACTTTGAAACTTTCAAACCTGCAGCATTAATACTATGGAGCTTTGAGCATCTTACATGAGTCAGAAGAAGTTTCTCAGTAGCTTGTATCAATAGTAGTTGTGCATTATATGCATTCCAATAGTAGGGTACCCTCATTTCAAGAAAAATGTTTCATATCACTTCTTATAAGGCCATAATCCCTCTGAAATAGACATGACCTGAAAAGTAACAGAGTCTGATTGGAAAAGTTTGGAGGTTTTGGGTTTTTTTTAAATTGCTATGCCATGTCACCCAAGCTATCAGATTTACTTTCTTTGTTGAGAAAATGAATCTTTCCACATAGTGGCATATGCAGCCATTTGCACCAGAGGACTTTTTGTCTGTAGTATATGATTTCATTTAGAACTGGACTTGGTAGCTCTTCTCGACTCTGCAATTTGGGTTTTCTGATCATAGGTACAATTATAGCATCATTTTTTAGTAAAATAATATTTTCTGTCTAAACATCTAAGCTGTGTGAGGACAAAATTGAATTGATCATTTTTATTAAGTTTCTTGTTTTCTTTTCTTTTTGTGTGTTCCCTGAAAATCTGTGCATTCAGAAGGAGAACACTTTTACAGAGACAAACTTCCATAGGATGAAGTCAGTTTTCTTGTATCTCTTTGTTAGTTTTCTTGCTTGCTATCCAGGATCTTGTATGACTGGCAGAAAAAACATTTATCAGGATAATTTATAATGTAAATGTTGGTGTCAAGTATAATCAAAATTATATTTATTTTATCTATCACCTACTTCCAGAATGGAAGTTTCTGTATACCAAGAGAGTCCAGCTTTTTTGGGATTCTCATATCACAAAGTGGATTAAGTAATACTGTACCATCTTCGACTTGGTTGCAGCCCATGAACTTTCTTTCTATAAGGCTAGACATCTAAATTTAATTACATTACTTGTGGAATGTCTGTCAGTGTTGAGAATGTCAGTAGGTAGCCATACATTCTGGACATTGGGGAGCCGATATCTCAGCATATGGGCTTAATTTAAACAGACACTCAGTAACTGTGTTTTACATTTACAAACAGCCAGTACCTGAGAACAGTCTCCTGTAGAGGGAATTCTCGTGTAAGTGACAGGAAGCTGTACTGTACAAGTCATCCTTGTTTTGCTCTGGTAAAAAGTCAGCACTTTATAATGGAAACCACATGGTGCTATGGTTGTTTTTGTTATCTTATGCACAGAAAAGAGCTGCAATATGTGCTGACAAATGTGAACTCCTTCTGGTAGTGTATCTGACAACTACAAGACCATGTCTTTAAAAATATTTAATTATACAGAATAATTGAATGATAGGATTATAGGAAAATTCAACTTGGAACGGACCTCAGAAGGTCTCTGGTCCAATCATCTGCTCAAAACAGACTCAGTTATGACATCAGTGAGTTGTGCAGGGCTTTGTATGGCCTAATATAACCACTTCCAGTGCCTGATCTCCTGATCCAGGTTCTCCATTCTAAAGCTGCCTTGTTCCAAGTAATGCCTGTTTTCTTTCTTCCTCTCACCACCCACTATTGCAAAAAGCCTGACTCCATCTTAAAAACCTCCTTCTAGTTATTGCACCCCAAAACTCTGCTGTTGATGAAGATATTAAAGAGGGGAGGTCCCAGTACAGAATCCCATGGTACTACACTCTTTACTGGCCTCCAGTTAGAGGATGACCCACTAACCACTACCCTATTAACCCAAAAATTCAGACAGCTTTATACTTTTTTCTAGCTGTACATCTATCCATACCACAATTACTTAACTCAGATATTGTGGGAGGCAGCACTGAGAGCTTTGATAAAATTGATGCAAATTATGTCTTATTATACAAGGATTGCTTAAGGGACTTTCAAAACATCTTTGCTGGACATTTAACCACAACTATGAAAACAAACTACTTTTAGACAAGCGTTTAGACTTTGCCAGTTCACGGTTTGTTATTTAAAATGGATACTGAAGACAAATGGTGAATGTGGAAGATTTCTGGAGGAGACAAGGACTCAGGATAAATAACTCAAGGAAAAAGGCCTTGGTGTCTGAATTATAGAAATAATTTAAATACTTTTAGAATCTTTTGAATTCATGCTGGTGGGATTCATCTCTAAATTTACTTCTAAATTTGTGAGTGTATTTGTAGTTGTCAACATATGAAGAATGTGTTTGTGCTTCTATGAAACACCAAATATTTAATGGAAATTTGACTGCTTTTTTCTTGGTCTTAAGTAGACACTTTGATCAACTGAATAGCTAGAAGTACAAAACATTTCAGTTTTGTTTACTGCCTAGGTATCATACTGCATAGATATTCATAAGAATATGAAGCTTAGACATCTAACACACATTGGTATTTATGTAAGAACTATAAACTAAAATGCATATTAAAATGAGTGATAAAAAGCATTTCCCTAGTATTAAACTAAATAATTTAGGAACAATATTTTAGTTATGCAGGGTGTAAAATATTTTGATATTGGTACTCTTTCAATGCACTGAAAATCTTAATGCCAAATAAATAATTGACACTTTATTATTGCTTCCTTTTTTTTATTATCATTTGCTTCCTCATTTAGTTTAATAACTGTTGAGCTTTCCATTGGATTAAAGGGTGTAATGTACAACACACCAATATGCAGGTGGATGATGCTTGGCCAGATGTTTCAGCATTGATGAAATGCTAAATGCTATAGATTTGTTGTATTTTAAAAGGATTTTGGAATTTTATTTACCAAAAAGATTTTATTAGAACCAAATAATTTTCAGTGTTAACCACACAATAATTAAAGATCCATGTGACTGCTGGGCATGATTTGTTACCTTATGATTCCTGTAAAAAATGGTAGCTCCCCAAGCCACATTAGAAAGATGAAGGATTGCAGGAATCAAAGATTCATAAACCTAGTTATGGAGTGTCATCAGAAAATTAAGGACAGAATAAAAGATTATCTGTGATGGTTCAGAAGAAAAAGCAATGAAAGGAAGGGCAAACAGGACTATATCAAATTCATCATATGTAGTTATGTTATGTGGGCATGTCTCTGCATCTGCTTACTACAGAGTAAGCACTACAGTTCTGCCTACCAAAATGAAAAGAACAAAAGCTCATAATGTTGGCATCAAACTACTTCAGTCTGGGTATGTACTCACCAAAGGGTTATTCTCAGTTATGTTGGTTTGGGGTTTTCTTTTTTTAAAAAATTTATTTAAACACAGTACTACTCTTTCGTTAGTTGGAATCCTAATGCTAATTAATTTAGAGAAATAAATACTAGACTATAACATGGAAAATGTAATATAAAACTTATAAATAGTATATATCTACAGTTTCTTTTCTGAACTTTTTTTTTTTTTGTATCACATGATTATGTGCAAGTAATTGTTATTTTGTCCACAGCTGGATACAGATCTTGAAATTTCTTCTGGGTATGTGTATAAAACATACGTATATTTATAAAATTGTAGTGTTTTAAATATGACAAATCTTCCTTTATTTACATGCACTTCTTTTCCAAATCACAGCAGTACCTGAAAAACTGCAGATGTCCTAAAATAAATTTAAACCTTTCCCAAAGTTTATTTACTATTTTAGATCTGTATCATAAGAATGAGAGAGACTCTTAAAAACAGCTTTTTTTCATGTTTATACTGAACATTTGGAAAGTTAACACTTCCCAAATTACTTCACTTGACTACTTCTGATAGCTTATATTAAAATGAAAAAAAAAAGAAACAAAAATCCATAAAATTATTGAATTACCCATCCTAAACTTCAGACACAAGTGAGTTAATTGATTAACATTTATTATAAATATTTCATAGTGCTGCTTATGTTATTTTTACAGGAGTTTGAGCTGGAATCTTACCTTGTGTTTTTACATTATGGTTTGTTCCTTTTATATGATAACTTATTGTATTAAATGTCATGTTCCTTTACTGAGATGTACTGTCTTTGTAAAAGAAAAGTTCAAAGTTGCATCTGTACGATGAATCCTGAATCATTCTTGTGGAGACAACTCATGGTATATTTAGTAGTAATAAATTTTTTCCTATTTGTAAACCAAAGTGTTATACAAAGATAAAATAATTTGCCTTGCAAAAGTAAAATATGAACAAAACCTGATGATGATTGCAAATGAGCTGAACTAAGAAAGAGAACCTAGAAAGTTTAAAGTACAAATTTGACAGAGCAGAACTGAAGTCATGAAAATATGTAGTGCTAATAACAAGAAAAGTAGGGCATATAAAATATATTTTGCTTAAAAAATATTCTGTAACTATGGTTTCTTGACTGTGCACATATTAATTTATCCAAACCTCACTCTTCTTTTAATATAGTCACACTTTCCAGCACAAACTTGCCATCTAAGTTTTGTTGGCTTTCTTTATTCTTTAATTCCAGTCAGGAGAATTTCTTACTTTTCTGAGCATGTGATAGTTAATGACAGTGGGAGTTATCAGTATGTTTGAGTTTCCTAGATTCTTCAACTCTTTTTACCAAGGACTCTGTCTTTTCTGAGTTGTACACATTCACTGACAAATCTCTTCACTTCCCTTGAGTTTCACAGAATTTGTGCATTGAAGTCTTAATCGCTGCTTTGTATCTATTTTCAAAAGCGTTTAAAACAACACAGTCTACTGATAGAAAATGTCAGATTTGTTTCAGTGGCATTTGGGCCTAACTGGGCAAAGGGATGGAAAATCTGTAATTAGCATTATATCTGAGTGTGGGCTGAATTGTTTTCTAATAATGCTTGAATGCCTACTTATTTTTTCCCCTTTCAAGAGAGAAAAGAGGGTGAAATACCATATCTATTACCCAAAGACAGGATTAGCCAATTAGTCATACACAAATATCTGTGAACAGATGGGATGCATCTGAGAGTGTTGATGGAGCTGGATGATATCATTGCAAGTCTGTTGTCTAACCTCTTCAAAAGGTCATGAATTTTAGAGGAGGTTCCCAGTGACTGGAAAAAAAAAACCAAATGTCGGACTTATAATGAAAATTGGCAAGAGGAAGATCCAGGGGACTATGAACTACGCTGCCTCACCTCAGTGACTGGGTAGGTGATGCAATAAATCCTCTTGGACACCATTTTCACAGGCATGAAGGGCAAAAAGGTATTTGGAAACCAACATAGATTTAGCATGCACAAACCATGCCAGACCAACTTTCTATGATGAGATAGATGAGATGAGATGAGATGAGATGAGATGAGATGAGATGAGATGAGATGAGATGAGATGAGATAAGATGAGGTGAGATGAGTAGTGGTGCTGTGGACAAAGGGCGGGTCAGTGAGTGGTGTAAGTTTTGACTTTAACAAGGCCTTTTACGCATTATTATAAAGTCTCATTGTAACGAAACTGGTGACATAAATGGATAATGAGGTAGATGGAAAATAGATTGGACTGCTAAGCCAAAGAGCTGTGATAAATGGTGCAAAGTTTATCTGGTGGCCAAGTAGCAAGTGCCATCCTTCAGGGATCACTACTGGGACTGTTCAATGTCTGTGTGCATTAATGATCTGGATGGTGGGACACAACACATTCTCAGCAAATTTATTCATTGTGCCAAATTGGGAGAAGTGGTTGATACACAGGAGGACTGCTGTTACAGAGGGACGTGGTCAGGCCAGAGAAATGCATTAACAGGAACCTCATGATGTTCAACAGAAGCATGTGTTTAATCCTATGCCAGGGGAGAAGTAACCTCATGCAACAGTGGAAGCTGGTGGTAGCCAGCTGGCTGAAGACAAGAGCTTTGAAAAGCTTATGGACATCAAGTTGAATGTAATTCGGTAGCAAGGTCAACTGCATTCTGAGCTCTATTACTAAGAATGCTGTCAGCAGTTTCAGGGGTATCATCCTTCCACCCTTGTTTGGCACTTCTGAGAGTGCATTTGAAGTGCTCTGTCTGGCTTTGGGCTTCCTATTTCCAGAAAGACATTAGCATACTCAAGTGAATCAAGTGGGGGTAAGCAAGATGGCCAAGGAGCTGGAAGACATGATGGATGGGGACAGGTTGAGGAAACAAGGTTTGTTTTGCTTTGACAAGTCTCAAGAGAGTTCTTGCTTCTGTCTGCAACTACCTGAATGGATGGAGCCAGACTCTTGCCAGAAGTGTGCGGCTATAGGATGTGAGGCAATGGACACAAGCTAGAACATGGGAAGCAACAACTACATATAGGGAAAAACTGGTTCTACCATGAAATTTTTCAAGTCCTGAAACTGGTTGCCCTTAGAGTTTGTGGCATGTTCATCCTCAGAGGTGTCTGAGACTTCACTGGACACACCCCTGTGCAACCTTCTCTAGTTAGAACTTCATTAAGAACAGGGTTGTATGTCCCATTTATTTGTATGTACCCAAATTTATTTGCCCCTATCTACCATCCACTTCTTTGCTTTTGAAAGTACTTCAGCTTTTGGCTTTAGCGGGAGTCAGTGTACTCCTCAGTAATTTATCCGGAGGTCTACATGCAGGCACACACCAGTCAATACGTTGAAAGCCTTACCACAATTCTGTATACATCCTCATTCCATCTTACCTGTCAGTCTACACATTCTCTCAGCTACAGAAAGCAGTAGGGATACTATTTACAGACAGTAAAGTGTATTACCAGTTAAAGAGTACTAAAAGAAACACATCTTTCTGTTTCCTTGACATATACCACACCTATTTTGCAGTCTGTTGCAAAGGAGATGAGGTTGGCTAGTTCTGCACATCCTGACTCCAAACACCACATTTGCCATGGACACCTCATATGGTGAGATATAGTTTAACCATACCAATTACTATATCCCGGCATCAACCGTCATCGCTTGCTCCATGCCCATTTCCTGCTTCCCCATAAAGCTTCTGTTCTAGTAGAGGATGGGGCAGCAGAAATTATTTATTTTTCTCTCTTAAGAAAAATCTGTTCACCCAGCTGCTCACTGTGCCTCCAAGATCAAGCCCTTGCCACACCACTTTCCAAGAATAAAGTGTACCCTTCTATTGGTCCTGACATACTGGCTACATATCTATAAACTCAGTTAGTCCTTCCAGCAACAAGATATGTGTCACACTTCACAGATGGTGGGTAAAAGAGACAAGCCGTGGACACCGACCAACCAGAACCAACCGCTTCACCAGGATGAATGATGACAACAGCATAATCTAAATTTGTAGTTAGCTCTGCTTTGAGGAGGCAGTTGGACAAAGTGTTTTTCAGAAGTCTTCTTTTTTTCTGTGAACTGATCTTCACTTGTATTGAACTACCCCTCATAGCAGTGCCTTGAGGATTCTTCGGCACTACCTGTCTCTATGCCAGTTGTTTGTTGCATTGCCTCCTGGATCTGCCAGTGTGAATGGATGGTGACCTTTTGCTTTAGCTTTAAAGACTCCCTGGGAGCTTACTCTTCAACCAGCTCTTCTTCCTAGAATTTCTTATATTTATATAGAAAGAGGAGTTAGCCCCAGACTAACTGTTCATTAGCCCCAGACTATGCCTCAGGTTCAGCTATGTGTTTTGAAGGAGAGAGTATGCTATAAAGATTGTCCTGGCAATCTGTAAGACATACTGGCTGTGCAGGCAACATCACCATATTTTTAAGATATCAAAACCAAATTTTGTTTGCAAAGTGAATCTACCAGTCAGTGCAGCTCCAAGACTGCTCTAAAGAAGCAGCTAAAGCATATGAGAGGCCAATAGAAATTGTCTCCTATAAAGAGCAGGGGAAAGAGAAGAAAGGCAATGGTTGGAATTTATGGTATCTTGAGACATTTGAAATCTGGGTGGTCATGGTACATTTAGGGTTTGTCCTTGAAACACAGCTTGAGAGGACAGTAATATGTGTGGAAAGGGGTGTAGACTGCCTGAGTTTACACACACTTTCTCTACAACATTGTTTTACTCTTGATAGCTCACTCCAGACTGAGACCACATAACATTAGGGACATTGAAATTGCACTGATGTCTGAAATAGACCAGGTTACTGCAGAGAGGGTCTGAACTTTGAACATAAAACATGAGTACTTCCCCCTCCTTTGCCATTGCCTCACTGCATTACCTTAAACAAATCTGTTTATTTCTCATCTGGAAAATGGGCAATAATAAAACTGATATACCTTACATGGCAACTGTTAAGATTAATTAGCTAATGCTGTGGAGCTCATTTTTTCAGAGGTTTCCTACAGTCCAAAATAGACGCATATAGAAACAAAAGAAGAAATTGCATGTTTAAAGCAGACAGTTTCCTTGTTCAGAGAAAAAGGAAGGATAGACATAGATTTTCTGAGATTTCAGTTTCCTTTTCTTTTGCCAGTTACATCTACATTTGGAAGACTAATGCTCTAATAATACTTGCTACTCATTTGGAAATTCAGATGAGACATTTGGGTTTCTTAAGTAGTTTTGCATTAGACTTAAGCTATCTCATAAATAAATGATGACTTAAAAAAATCTGTCTACATTTCATCTTATTATAGAAAGAAGGGCTATTACAGAAAGAAAAACCCCAGGGTGTTACTGTATTGGTCCTTCAATATGTATGTGATATTATCATGTGCTTTAACCAGTCCAGTCTTTAACAAATCAATTGATTGTACTGTTCTTTGGCCTCAGAAACACTACATTGTATATAATTTACTAATTTTCAAGTGCAAATATCTGTGTATATAAGTATATATATAGAAAATATTTTATTGTATAAAGATATACAGATGTATGTATACAAATGGTGTGCATATGTGCATACACAATATAGCTTTAAATATAATTGCATAAAAATTTTATCTTCTAAATTATTAAATTTCTAAAGGAAAATGTATTTTCTGAACAACATCATATAAGCCTGTCTGAGATCCTTCATTCTTCACCAGTGGCAGAGCATACTGCACTGACTTTGCACCAGCCAGATTGCATCTACCTCAAATCTGACTGAGTTATCAGTGTAGGCATATTGATAGTCTTAATTTCCTACCTGTAAAGTGAAAGGCTAGTTGAGCAGATAAACACATCAAAACTCTGAGGCACGTACTGAAGTACATAATAAGACTAGGTATTTATGTAACTAAACCCAAGAGAGTCACAAAGCTATGATGATTTTATTCTATTTTCTAAAAAAATCCAACACTTATTAAATATCTTGGAGAGTCTGATTCAGCAAAGCAATTAAGCATGAACTTAACTTGAAGTCAATATACTTAACCACTTGCCTGTAACTAATTATGTGCTTAAATGATTTGCTGAATTTGTAATTTAATATAAATGCATATGAAGTGTGGGGTTTTGGCTTTTTTTTTCCTTCAAAATACAACTTAAAGAAGAGATTGTTTGACTTCATTTTGAATTGGTTTCTTCACATTAAGATTTTGCAACTGAAATCCAACAACCTAATAGAAAATAACAATTTTTATTCTTTAAAAATCAGATGATTTCTATCAAGTATTTTCCACATCCTTTCTTGAATCATTGTCTTACATCCCATATGTAGTTTACTTCTATTTATATTTTCTTTAGTGACAAAATTTCTTGTAGTATTTTTTTTATTTCCTAGATAACTCTTTCCTTGTTATTCCCTTGTAAAGACTTAATTGCTCTGAAAAAATTAATTGTAATAGATGCAGTATACTCATTTCAGTGTTTTCCTGTTATTTATTTGAGTCACTCATTATTCAGAAGAAGACCCCCCAAAATGGTTCCTAAAAAAATAATTTGTTGTGAGATTAAATGAATGGTAAAGTTATGAAAATGGCAATGTTTGCATTTTTTCCAGGTGTACAAAAGTAAATATTTAGAAAAACAGTCAAAAGAAAAAAAATCCATGTGGAATAGGACAGATTTTCAGACTCACTGATGCCTGGAGTAATGCAATGGGAAATCTATGGAGGTTACATTATTAAAATCAACCAATACTTTTAAAAAGTTAGGTTTTTGCAGGCAATTGTGTTCCTCAAAATTGTGTGGTTTTTAATCACACTGAAATAATCCTAAAACATTGTAGATTTACCTGTTCCTTTACAGCTTTTTCCAGCTCCTACTTTATGATCTTTTTTCTTTTTTTCCCACTATTTACTGCAATCAAATACTGCTTTTCCTGTAATTGCTCCCATAATTTTTCATGAAGCTGAGTCTGCAAGATGTTGCAGTAATCATTTAATCAGTAGCAACACGTTTTTGTATTCCTATTACATGATTAAATTAGTATAGTTTACATGTGTTACATTTGCAGAAATCACTGACTCATCAAACAAAAATAAATATGGTAGTCTAATTAAATCTCTTCTGATTTTATTTCATATAAAAATTATCAAAATAAAGTCACGATTTTCCATGTTAATTTTAAATAAATGACTGTTTCTAACAATTAAATTATAGCTAAACTTAACTCACAGGGAAAAAAATGAAATTAGACAAAATTTCTCTAACACTATTTACAGTGATAATTTAATTTGTCTGGTTTTGGAACAATTAAGTTTGTTCTCATTTTCTTGTGACATGGCTCTGATCTCTTAGCAAGAGCTTACTGAGACCTAAAAATAGCTCAAGATCTTTTTCAAACAGCAACACAAAATGTTTAGAAAACTGTGTAAGCAATAAATCATGAATGAAAAATTTCCGAAAAATGAAAATATATTCACTTCATTTGCAAATACATTTTATTGTTTGTCACATTTTTTTCTATACATATTGTTCATGGTTTAATGAATTTTTACCTCTTGTTATCATTGATTCAGTTTCTTCCAGTAGTATTAAAAAAACCAAACAAAAGTATTGAAAATAATGTTCAAAATATCCATATAGTCAGTTTTTAATCGCTGGAAAGATTTTAAATTAGGACATTGTCAACTATAGGCTACTTGGACTTCCCTGAAAATTTTCCCTCTAACTGAAAAATCATCAAATTTCCCATACTTGGGATGAATGGGTTTTTTACTATGACTTATGAAACAGGACCTGTTTGAACCATTTTCAGACAAAACAGATGTTCAAACAGATAGATTAAAAAAATTGTAACTTCTTGTGTACAATGGAATTCTATCCAATAAGGACTCCATGCTGACAAAGTTCTAAGGAATAGTTAAATGCATCGTGTCTTCATGCCTTGGCAAACAGAAATGAATAAGCAAGGGGAGCTATTTCATAAGTTAATAGTTTTATAATTTCATAAGTTAAAGATCAGCCATAATTTCTTGGCTATAATGAAACAGCATTTTCAGTTAGGACAACTATAACTGTTCTAAAAAATAGTCCTTACTTTCATATTTTAAATATTTTTACCATATAAACTGTATATACCTATGACTATGATTATATAGTCACATGTCAGCTTACTTTATATGTTGACTTGATCTTGGCCAGCAACCAGCTGCCCACCCAGCTGTTCTGCCTCTCCATCTCCTCAAAAGGACAGGGTGAAAAAATAAAACTAAGAAAAAGCTAATGGGGCAAGATAAAGGCAGGGAAATGAGTTAGCAACATCACAGGTGAAATGGATCTGACATGAAGAAAATTAATGTATTGCTAATTAAAGCAGATTTGGACAGTGACTAACAAAAGAAAAAGATGAAAATTAAAACTTCCCCTGCCACTTTTTCCCAAGTTCAATTCCAGTCCTTCATCCCAGCTCCCTTTCATCCTCACTGTCTGTCCCTGACCATGAACACAGAACATCAGAGGGTATGAGGAATGTGTGTTACCGCTTGTTCATATTTTTCCTATTCCTAGCTCAGTAAGTTGCATGTTGTTTCTAGTCATGTATCAATGCCTGATTGTTTAACACACATAGGCTCAACTGGTAGGCCCAATAATCTGCACGTGAAAAGTCCCAATAGTTATGCACTGCTTAGCATTGCCTAAGAATAGGGTGAAAATTTTATACTATTTTTGAACACAAGCAGTGACAGTCTGTAGAAAGTTATATTATTATAGTGTAGCATAAAACTTTCTTATGTATGCATGAAAATTTATATAAACTCCATGTCAGCCTCTGGGCTTACCTATGAATATATGTGAATTCCTTTATCTTCTATAAAATTTTAATATAGCCCCAATTTTTTTTCTTTTGCTTTATTCTATATCCATAAGGTAATACTAATTCCCATCATCACTTAACATCAAGACTTCTATTTAACTGTCTGTATTTTTGGCAAACACAATGTATCTCTTGGATTTAAATATGATGTATAAAAGGCTAATTTCCTAAATCAAATTACAAGATAACACTGTATTTGTTTCTTGTCAAATACAAATTTTTAGTATATCTGTGAAATTATATATTTGTTTACATCAAGATTATTCTGATTAAAAAAAAAAAAAAGATGTAAAAGAGGATAGGATTTGTTTTGTCTTTCTCAGTTAGGGAAACTATAGCAAAGCTATTGGTTTTGTTTTCTTCTGAATTTTGTTGCAGTGGGAGCCTGTACTGGGTTCCAGGTCCCACTGGTCATGTTATGGGTGCTTCCAGCATGAGGTAGAGATGTTATTTAAAAGAGGTGTGGACAGAGAAAAAATGATAGGCAAATTAAGAAGCTAAGAGGCTCATTTAAAAAAGTTTTTTATATTTTATCCCAATTTAAACTAGTGTGGTTAATTAACAATCTTAAAGTGGTGGGATTTAATATTTTATATTTTGCTAATAATCTATAATTGAAATAAAACTACTTCTAAACTTCCTAATGATGAACTACTTTAAGATAAGTAAATCCTTATACACATAAAATTAGATTATAAATTTTGGGCTTGGTATCTGTGCATTTGTACAGAAAATACAATACAGTATTATAATAGAATCATAATCCTGAAGGAGGTACTATTGTAATGTATGTTTATAAGGTTTATCTAAGTTTTCCTTTACTTTTATGAATATATATTATGATTTCCTAATATAGATCTACTACTTAAATAATAAAAGTGCTCTGTAAAACCTGACAATTTTCACAAGAAGATTTTTACATTGATGGATGAACCCTTGTTATTGCTCAACATTTCTTCTCAGTGCAATATTGTCTAAAGTTAACACTTCCCACTTTCACAGCAAAGACATGAGGGCCAAAAGAAAATGGAAGAACTGACTTCGTTCTGGAGTATGGAAATCGTTCAAATGATTGCAATCATTGACAGAAAAAACACAATTCCTTAATGTATTTAATTTTGACATGTAATTGTCAATACAATATAAGCACAGGTAAACATATGTAATTATGGATATGTATACACTAAAGATTTTAAAATATTTTTAAAGATATTTATATGTATATAAAATTTTAATTGGCTTTTTGGAAGGAGCATTTGATTTATATAGCATAAAGTCACAGAATTGTTTGGGTTGGAAAGGACCTTAAGGATCATCTAATTCCAACCCTCCTGCCATGGGCAAGGACACCTTTCACTAAACCAGGTTGCTCAGAACCCCATCCAACCTGGCTTTGAACAATTCCAGGGATGGGGCATCCACAGCTTCTCTGGGCAACCTGTTCCAGTGCCTTGCCACCCTCAAAGGAAAGAATTTCTTCCTCGTATGTAACCTAAAGCTACCCTCTTTCAGTTTAAGGCCATTACCCCTTGTCCTTTCACTCACTACATGCCCTGGTAAAAAAATCCCTCTCCAGCTTTCTTGCAGGCCCCTTTTGTACTGGAAAACTGCTGAAAGGTCTTCCTAGAGCTCTCCCTTCTCCAGGATGAGCAGCCCCAGCTCCCTCAGTCTGCCTCCTTAGGAGAGGCCCAGCTCTCTGATCATCTTCATGGCACCTCTGTACACTTGCTTCAATAGGTCCATGTCCATATTATTTTGGGGGCCCAGAGCTGGACGCAGTACGCCATATGGGGTCTCATGAGAGTAGGGAGACAGAATCTCCCCCCCAACCTGCAAGTGCACATTGCCATAGTACACTGTTTTAAATCACCTGCAAAGAATTTTCTACAAATCTGACTTCTACTTCCACCTACTTTCTTACCATTATTTCAGTCACGAAGTTCTCAAGGATAGTTGAACAATATATTTAGTAATCCTGTATTTCCTCTTTACAAATATGAGTCATGCTGCTCTGTTGAAGATTCTCTTGTAGGCATGTGCCTCAGGAGATAGGCATGTGGCTTACTTCTTTGTATGGAAGCAAAGGTGTTAAATCATGCTTTAAAATTCAATTGCTATTTACTAAAATGTTATTTTTTGTTCTAAATTATTTTAATATTTATGTTTTATACTACTTGATACATCACTTCATCACTTTGACTTTTCTAGCAGAGTTGTTCATCACCTGCAATTGTCCTACATTTCAGAACAAAACTATCAAATTAGAAAATGAAAGCAACTTCTCCAGTATCTCAGATGTGCTTGAGATCACTTCCAGTCTTCAGCCTGCCTGGATGTAATTTTGGCTGTTACAAAAATATACCTTTCTCAAATGCACCCACATTACTAACTCAACCATGTTAATCATACTGCTGTGTTTACAGCTCCACTCTTTTTAAAGCCATTTCTGAACTTATGAAAAATTACCTTTTAGCTTCTTTTTTTGCACTGACTAGTACTGAGACAAGAGGTATCTACAGAATCTCTTGAAAAATAATGACATATACTGTTGCCTATTTTAAACAAATCTGAATCCATTATTATATTAATAATTATTTATATATATATTAAAATGTTTCATAAACAAATTGATTATGTAATAATAAATAACCTACTTTTAACAAGTTATAAAATGTATGACATGAGCTATTTTTCAATTATTCTTCATAGATTATAATTAGTGATGATTCTTTATTTTATGTTTTTAGTGGTTCTGCTGGTTTATAGATTTTTTGCTTTGGATTAGTATGAGCCTAACTGATACAGACTTAGCCTACTTATCACATTTTCTTTTTAAAATATTGGAAAACTGTTTTCCTTTTTTCTCCCCAGTTGTCTGGAAGCTTCTTCGGAATTCTGAGATTGATTTGTGATAATGATTAATTGATAGATTAATTATTTAGAAGAAGCCTCAAAAAACCTCAAAAATTTGCTGAAGTAGAAGCTGCCCAATCCTGATAATTAGTAAAATTTAAATTCAAAAACTGTCATCTGACATAGTTCTAACAGATGGGACAGAAAGAATTTTCTTGGCACGCTAAATTAGAATTACATAATTTTGCTTCCAACAATAGTAACATGTAGAAAATGTAGCTCTTTCATGTCTTATACAGACAGGTCTCTCCCTTTTTTTTTTTTTTTAAATTAAAATATTTCCTATATTGCACCATTAACATTTGCTTCTTCCTAGTATATTGAAATATTTTGTTGCATTGTAAGAAAGAAGGAAGGAAGGAAGGAAGGAAGGAAGGAAGGAAGGAAGGAAGGAAGGAAGGAAGGAAGGAAGGAAGGAAGGAAGGAAGAGAAACTATCTATTTTATCTGAGACAGTAATTGGTAAGTGGTCTCTGTGTTTTTCTTCAAAACATTTCTCATTCCTTTTTCTATTTTCTCCCATCCTGTTGAGAGGGAGAGTGAATGAGCAGCTGTTCCACAAGTGAATGAGTTCAGCTGTTCCACAAGATAAGCCCACCACAGTATGCCATCTCAGGAAAATAGGTATTTTTATGGTTGCATATACTGAATACATTCATATATATATAGAAAAATTACTACATTTTAAGTAGACTTGGGTAAAATAGGTTATGTATTTACAATATGCATTATGTGGAGTTTGTGTTCTGCTCTAAAACATATGCATGCTGTTTGCATAGATTTCAAGGTCTTTACTGAAGTAGAACCAGTATATGCTTTTTGTTTTCCAATATCAGTGAAGAAATAAAATGTATTAAGTTTAAAGGCTGGATTACTAAAACACATTTTTCAAAGAAAAGAAGACAACTCTAAAATGCTTAAAGGTTGAGTTGTAAGTACCTTCTGAATACAGTAAGAGAGATGCTAAAAATATGTAAACTCCTGCAAATAAAGTAGTGACTTTGAAGAAAAAAAGTGCTACTTTAATTTGTGATATCATAAGCCTTGATCTTTGCTGTGTCAACTGAGTACTGAATGTATTTTAAAGTTGTCCTTTGTGAAGTTAACACACAGTCAATTTGTCAGGCAAGAGTGAGTAGTTCAGCTCAACCTGGCTGAAATTTGTCTAAAGTTTTTAACAGGAATATCTTTTATATTCAAAAGTTTTCAGTCAAGGCAAAAAAGAGAAGTAGTGGGTATTTTTCAGTTACTCATTTACATTTTCCTTACTTTAGGAAATTACCTTGAACGTCATATCCTAAGTCATTGCATCACTCCTTGATGTCTCAAACATGTCTTGAAATACGTTAGAAACTAAACAAACTCCATGTTGAAAGAGCATGTATTATTTTTCCTTCTACTCCCACCTTTAATTAGAAAGTTGTTGAGGATTTTCATTAACATTAAAGTAACGGTTTCTGTGATTCAATAACATTTTTAAGAAAATAGACTTGAGATACTGGAATCACTTCAGATACATTATGTGCAATTCTACTCTGTGTTAATTTAAACACAGTAAGAAGCCTGTATTACTCTATCACAGTATTAGCAAAAATAGAAACTATAGTCATGAAGTTGAGTAAAAAGTCAGCCCCTTTTAGCTAGTCTTAAAAAAATACTTTTTTTACATTTTACATTTTTCATTTTAAATGTGAGCTACAAAAGTGTAAAATTCTGAATAGCTAATAGACTGTATGCCAATAGCCCAATTTAAAGACATGAGAAGTCAAAATCAGATAGTAAATAAATAAATGGGAATATGATGTTTACCTTCCAAATAAAACGTAGATTACTATGTGTATGATATAAATTTCAAATATTTATTTGCATTTTTCTTAATGAAGATAAAATGCAGAATGTGAACTGTATAAAAAACAGTAAACAAAAAGAATGCAATTCCTATGCATTAAATGCAAAAAAATATAAATAAATAGGAATTTTAAAATAGGACTCTATAAATTGCAATGTACAGAAGACCTAGAAATACAAGTATGAATTTCATAGTTAAAAAAAATTATTTAGTTTTAAGGTGGGATTGAGCCATCTAGAACTGACATTGAAAATTATGATAAAACCTAGAACTTGAGCTGATAATTAACCTGGGAACTTAATGTAACAATTTGGGTGCAAACCAAGTTTTGACTGTATTAAATAATAATTTTTAGTAAGAAGAAGACAAAGACATAGCATAACCAGACAGTGTTGAGTAATTTAATAGTATACAGCAAATGAATTACTTGTAAAACTGCTCCATAAGAATCCATGACTTGATAAAAATGTGGAGCCCTGGAAGAAAAGTGAATCATGAAATCACGCAAAGACACAGAATGCCTCACGACTGTAAAGGTTTCTGTTGAAAAAAAGAGAAAGGGAGAGATCTGCACAATGCAAATGAAAGGCTTGTGAAGAGGAGGGGCAGATAATAATGAGGAAGCCAATGACATTTGCAAGCGTGCGCAGTTGCAACAGCCAAGTCTCTTCCTGCAGTCTGAAGGAATGAGCACGAAAGGAGCTACTCAAGTGCTTGTGTGTGTGTGTGCACACTCAGATATAAATATAAGTTCTTTATGATTTAAGGAAGAATTCAGTATTTGAATTTCTGCAATTTAATCTTACTAAATGCTAATCATAATGTAGGTAACATACAAAAATTATCAATATCTAAGCAGAACTATAAGATTACATCTGTGATTTATTATTGAGTAGGATTATTTGCAATACTTACGGTTCTTTATAAAGTTTCAATAACTTTTTTAGTTCCCTCCACTCACACGAAACTATATATAGACTCAAAGATACCTTGGAAGGAAATTTTGTCAAAAGAATTGGTAAAAGCATAAGGAAACTATTAGATGTAGTTTTCAGTAATTTAAATTTCTAATATTTGATTTTTAAATGATGAAACATCCAATAACCCAAATGACCCTATGCAAACATATACATGGAATAAATTATTTCAAATGAAAGCACAAAAATTATTTGTTCAGCTGCTCTAGTGGCTGGAAGGTTAGGAACAAAAGCTATTATTGTTCAGTGTATTTTTTCACAGGAAATAGACAGTGGCAAACATACAGTAGTTCAACACATGAGATCAGAGACACAGTTTTTATAGTAAACCAAAACCAGATGTTAGAGGGACTCAAGACCATTACAGAAATTATTACTTATATTTGCCTTTGAAAGCAAAGAAAGTTTACAGAGAGTCTTGTACCTGATTAAGAAAAAGACAGGTTACAAAAGCTATTCATTCAAGGAAAAATATTTGCCATACAGACTGTTTTATATATAGCAGTTAGTTATATACATAGGATTTGAATTTTAATTTCATTTGGTTTTTGAATGAGTGTGCTAACTACTTCGTACTACTAAACAACTTTAGAAATAGTAAAAAGGTTAAATATTTTTAAACTGAAGGCCAGAATTGTACACTAAGCCCTTGGAGTTTAATTTCCATCATTAATGGATACATAATTAGGCATTAAAGAATACTATTATTTAAAGAATTTATCAGAGAAAAAATTAAATGTAGGGTACTCTATCAGTAGTATGTAACTTTTCCTGTAGCATAAAGTCTTTCTTTGGTTCAGCATTAATGACTGGATATCATTGGATTCTAACTGATTTAATATGAATTTGATGGAATAGTCAAAAGTAAGGTCTCAGTGCTTCCTTCCTGAAAGTTTCTTGCAAATAGGCACTTAAGTAGAAAAAAAAGGAGCAAGACCATAACATGTTAGACACCAAGGGCTTATCTGCCTTACAGCACAGAAATGAATCATTACTTCTAGTACCTCCTAAATTATTTGTTTCCTTGGCTTGTTCAGACCATCTTACGCAGACATTGGGCTAACTTTTCCTAGCAAAGGCTTTATTTCCTAGCAAGGATTTTGATTTTTTTTCTGTATCCTTTTTTACAAGGATGGTTTTAAATGGGTTTAAAAAACTTAGGTACTCATTTTAATTTTAGTCCTTTTTTAGTCCATTGCCTCTAGAGCTTTAGAGTCTTGAAATTCTGGAGTTAGGTATTCCTTCTATGTTGGAGAGATGTCTGTAGGTAATAAGTAATGAGTAATAGGAAGCATTGCGAGAGACTATCAGAGAAATTGTTGGAAATGAAGTCACTGTGAAACAGAAGTTTGTGCTGTTTGATTTTAACTCATAATTTGAAATCTGTTAGGCTTTTTAAAGCTTCACATGGATTAAATATATAAATTAAATGCATAACAAGTAAAATGACAATCACTATAATACCAGCAATTAAATGAAATTATATCAATTAGGTCTCAAAGAATATTTGTAAGCAATGATAAAAAATAACCTTATCCTGAAGTTTCTTAAAGGTTGCTTAGTAGAACTTCATCCTATTAAACACAATTCAAAGTGGAACTTCTTTGAGCAGAATTTGTGGAATTTGCTTTACCTAATACCCAATTGCAGGTGCAATCTGGTGCAAACTCTAATGGAGAAAAGGAATGTCTTTATATCTTTCCAACAAAGTTTCAAGTATGCAGTTTGAGTTTGAAAATAAAAATATAAGCCTGTATGAAATTCAGATATTAACAAAACTAGGAAGTGTGGACTGGACTCTACTAAATGGATCAGCTATGATTCTCTTAGTCTTCTATGGTTATGCTTAGACAATTAGTACTGTTGGTAACATTGTATCCTGTCTGTTTCATTAAATACTTATAATTGTGTAAATATGCAAATGCTATAGGGTTTTTAATGGTATTAAATGCTTAAACGTTTGATAGTAAGAAATTCCCATTATATAATACTTTTAAAAATTCTTACTGAATTTCCATAAGAAGCAATCATCTATAATAAACTTGTACTCCGGTAAAGTTAATTTATGGCATTCTGAAGTTTGATCTACACTCTGTACTGTGCATAATAAGGCACTATACTGTAATGTACCATATCTTATTAGATAATTTAAACTTGTTTTTCTTAACTGGCTTTCTGAAAATTTTCTTGCCATGATGGTCTACTTCAACATAGAGGTTGAAAAATGAAACATAGGACTTTGATCTGGGAAGATACTACTCACATACAAAGCTTTGTTTGATAGCACCTATTACAAAATGTTCTTGGACCTACACATTTTCCATCTTCTTATATTGTTATACTGTATATGAATGAAATAGATAATGTTAGAGCTTACAGGTGAGCTAATAGTTTAATATTCCATTGAGATTTAATGGAAACATAACACAGTTGTCTTTAAATGATTCTGCAGACATTTATAAAGGATTCAGCACAGGCTGATACTGGTGGCTGTGTTCTGAGCCAGATGAACTGAGTATTTACCCAAATCTTTTGATCTTTCTGTAGATACAAATGAATAGTTGTAAGAAAAGAGAATTTTTTTCAGTCTCGCTTCTACTAGGAAGGTGTAAACATTGCAAGTTATGCTACAATGATAAATAGTGTTTCTAATTGGCATCCTTGCTGATCGTTTCAAAGAGATAAATGATCAAAGAAACTGGGCTAACCTCCTGTACCTAGAGATGAATCTTCCGGCTCCGGATTAATGTAGTTTCATGGTGATTGTTTTCCAACAGAGCTATACAGAATTGGCAAATGCTGTTTACTGTTACTTTTCCTCTTATATATTAGGGAAATAAATATATGATGGCCAACGTTAGAGTAAAGAAACCAAAAATTCTACCATCTCTCTTAGTGGAGTAGAGCAACAATTAATTTTATGGCTAGTGTGTTAAGTATGGAAAGTCTGGAAATGAGGTAAGAAGGATGTAGTAGATGAAGAATCATTATAAGACATCCATAAAGCTCTGGGGTGATTATCAAGACACTTTGAAAACTAAATTTAACAACAGTGAAATTCACATGACACTGCAATGTAAAAAAAAGATGTAAATGTAATATTAACTAGTAAAATAAGGTACATTATCTGCATTAGAAACTCAAATGTCAGCAGGTGTAGTACACAAGCTCATATGTACTTTTGTCTGTTTAAAGATAAACCCAGATTAAGGGTAGTATTGCAGAAGAAACTGTTCTCTTGAAAATAGATTGGCTTGGTATGTATTATTTATTTTTCCTGTACTAGCCAAAAGGATTATGAATGAGCATGAGGCAAACATTTTGGACATTTCCTTGTTATCCTTACATGATACTGGTGATAAAAAGGTATTTCGCTGACATATTTTTTTAATGAGCAATCATAGTATTTTTATATAATAATTTTCAAACTTCTGTTAGACCAGGAAAAACATTGCCCATATGCTTAGAACAATGAAAGTTTGCATAGTAAAATGACCTAGAGTTTTCCTAGGTCAGCATTTTGTAAGTTCAGGTAAGTGGTAGATGCTGCTAAGTGTTAACCAGGTTGTACAAGAATGAGGAGAGCATCTGATGAACAATGGATGCAGAAGCAGCAGATTTCTGCCTCCATTTCTTTCTTCTGCCTGACAATACCAGAGTAATGGTATTAGAGTCACCAGAGCTTGTATCCCTATCCCTCTATTGTTTCCTTTGTTTCACAGGAATGATCCACATCCTCACCCTTCTCCCATACTGCCCCATCCTTTTGATAATAAAAGTCAGCTTTAACTACACATCTGGGGAACCCAAGCCAATTCTTTTCATGAGTACTAGAAGGACAAATAAAATCAAATTAATTTTGTAATGGTTAATAAGGTTAGTTCAGTTAACACTCAAGGTATTTAAAATAAATATTTTTTAAAATATATTTTTTAAAGTATGGGAAACAGCAGATGAAGTTAAAAACTGCTAGTTATTTATCATGTTACTGTGATGCTCTTTATATTTGTAAGGTATTAGAAGGCACAGTACTGCATAAACATCAATTTAATTTTATACTTTCTAGTATTTAACACAAAATAGGAAAGTCATTATCTCACACTAACACGTGTTATAATGTTTCACAGAATTGAAGGATTCAGGCATATTGAGTTCTGCTGTAAAGGTGCGTCTTCTCAGATCCAGATACCCATGACCTATCTAAAAATAAAAATTAAAAATGCAAAACACTTGATCATAAAAGCCAAAAGAAATTATTACAGAATTGTATTTGCAAGTCCTCTATATATACACTCATCCACACATGTTATCTAACTAAATATTTTTCCAATAGACACTGCACAGAGCTCTCCAAAGCCTTGTTTGACTTCAACAAGTTTTAGGTTACTTCTGATAATGTTGTATGTCCTTAAAATTTTGCAGTAATGGCAGTATCCATAAACAATCTTCTTGCCTTACAGCAGCATATTTTACTGCATATGTTGTATAAATTATCTTCAATTATTTATACTTGTATTTAAAAAGTATATTAATTCTACTAGCTTTGAGATGCTACACTTCAAGCTTTCTTAATAAATACTTATGCTGAGAATGAACTGCACTTTAATAACCTCTGTAAACGTATTGCATATTAGACCTAAAAATTACATGTTGGACAGATAGCACACAGTTTCTCAAGGGTATTATTGCAATCTGTGAAACTTATTAACTGTGATTTCATAGCCAATGACAAAAGATAATAAAAAAAAAATCTGTTCTTTAAGTCAAAGCATTCATCCATGGATAGTAAAAGAGTCATAATTTCCATACATGACTGAGAAAAAAAAATTGACACCTTTATCTGGTTCCATTCATCTGACCAAAAAGACATAGTAAACCATAAAGTTTTTTTTTTCAAATGTTTTTGAATTTGGAATTCCATATAGCAATCTTGTTGAACTTGACTAAAATCTAGTTAAGATCCTGGAAGTGCAAAGTATTTCTGTATAAAAAAGATAAAGAAGAAAAAGCGGCGACCTTTTCAGTCAGAAACACAGGGGTTGGGGAAAATGTAAAGCAATACCAGATGCTCTTGGTTTAGGCTCTTGGATGCTGTGGATCCAGATAGTTTTTCTAGACCATATATATTAATACATGCTGCTTTTCCTGCTAATGTGGGCATATTGTATGCTCTTGTAGAAACTGTTGCTGGTTTTGATTTTTCTTCCCCCTTCTTTTCTCCCTTTCCTCAGACATTATAGAGATTTCTACTCCTTCATTAAATTGGGGATTCTAGATGCTTTTTCTTTTACTGACTGAAATACTTCAGCAGCTTCTTATACTTGTTCATTTTAAGCAATCCAGCAGCTGAGCAATAATGGAAAAGTTAAATGAACATCCTGAACATCCTGTCCCTCCGGAACAGTTCATTGTCCTTTGTCTTCCTGAAATAAACCAATTTTGGCTTTCAGAAGTTCTTTTTTTAAAAACATTTTGAGAATTATAACAAAGATTTGAGTGAGTTTTGCTGGAATTGAGTAACTATTCAGGATTACCCTCTCACAAATCAGAAGATGAGCTTTACCATTATGTCCTCCATGAGAGGTTATTGGTTCATATCCAAGGATGAGAGATTGGAGAAGTTTGTTTGAATTTCTTCAGGGAAAAGAAGGAATTAAATTTGTGTTTCTTGCAATGCAGAAGATTGATCTCAAAATTGGATAGTAATTTGTTTTAAATATAACAAAATTAACAAATTAATGAAAAAAAAGATGAATGCTAAAGGGGCTCTTCATGAAACCTTAGTTTGTGGTGTTGTAGTCCATGTACAAGAAAGTTAAATCTACATTATAAAGGCTTTGGCGGATTTTCTAAAAACAGGTGTCTCAACATGACAAACCATTTTATGAAAATGTCAAGAAAGTATTTTGATATGAAAAAAACTGAAGGGTTTAGCATTTGAAAAATTGGTCAACAGGAATTGATTACCATGATTTTGGTTTCCCATCCTGTGGATCCAAAGAACTTCTGCTGCCAGGTAACAGTGTGGTAGTTTTCATTATGTTCCAAGAATAAGTAACATACCAAATAAAAATTAAATATCTGATTTTTCAGTGAAGTCAGCTTGGGTTCTCCAAAACAGTATTAGTAGTTTTTTTTTCTTTTACACAATATACTATATTCATGCTAATAACTCTATGAATGAGAAGATAATTAGCAAAGGGACAATAGTCACTTTCAGGGGCTTTTTCTCTATCATGATCTATTTTATCCCAATGTATGCCCATCACCTTCAGGAAATACACCTTTTTTTTCTTCTTGCATCTTTCTTCTCATGTCACTCTTTTGCTGCCTAGCACTCTCAAGCTTTCTGCAGAGAAGTAGGGAGAGTGACACTTTATACTGAAGCTTGATAAATGAATTCTTTGCCTTCTTGTTTCTTGGTAAGTGGACCATTAAGCTGTATGTCCTTGACTTTCGCTGTTGGTAGGATGAAAAAAATATAACAAAAGGATTTACCTCTGTGTAAATTTTATTTCACTTCCAGCACATGGTTAATAGTATATTTTATATATGATTTCCCTAATATACTGCATGATTGAAAATGTGGTAGAGTGATTAAAATATGATATACTTCATTTTTCTGCAAGTCTTTTTAAGTTTGTTGTTTTAACATCTTAAGCTTTCATTCTCACTTGCATTATGTGAAGATTATAATATGAAGGAAAAAAAAACTAAAACTCCTCTGAACCAGTTTTTATAATGTGCATCCCTAACTGACAATAAGTAATTGGAAAAGAATTTTTGTATTTGTATGGTTTGACCTTGACATTGTTTGTGTAGGCCTCCAAAGCAATTATTGTAGAAACTGAGATGCAAAACAATGGCAAAAAGCAGACAGAAATGCTGGAATTAGTGCAAATCACAAACATAGCTGAATGGTATTAGATGACAGTATGCTTTTAATGAGGGAAGACATGAAGTAATTAAATCTTGACATACAATTATGAAAAATATCAGGTAACAAGCCTGCTATGCAATATAAAATAAGAAAAGACATTTTCTGAAAACTTGCCTGATGCTCTGTCATCTGAGACTGTTCTTTATGAGTGCAGGGTGAAGGTCAAGGAGGTATCTCAACTCCATCAATCCTTTGGACAGTTACAAATGACCTTTCACTTTTCATAAGACATTCAATATTCTGAATGGGGGGGATACATTTTTCTGTGTTTAGAAAATAGCAAAATTGAAACCTTTTATAGTGCACAAGGTGCATTTGTGTTTGCATCTCCTGAACAGCTCATTCATTTTTAAATGTGCGTTGACACCAATGTCTCATTTACATGAAGTAAACTATTTTAAAATGCTATATCTGTTTCAACATGTATTTTAACTTTTCATATTTGTATTGCATTAATTTTTATGATTTTTTTAATGTATATTCTATTTTTTCTTCAAGAAATGTTTTAAAATGCTGTAGTTCTTATAGATGTGTGGCTTTGAATGGTTGCTGTTTTGATATGACATTGATGCAAATCTAAATGCTACACTATGTTTTTGTTTTGTATTTATTTTGTAAGGATTAAATCTCAAAGTCTGTTTTCATCTTGGTCTCTCAAGGTGTGTATGAAAATTGTGTTGTTAGAATGTGTACCACCAGATGCATATTTCTTTGTGACTTACAGGATTCAGCTTTAATCCACAGGAGTTTCTGTGTATAAGCAGGGCTTGTTCTTTGGTCACATAAACTTTGATTCCGGTGGTACTTGAGTGAAGTAAGAATTGTGAATTTCACTGTTATTATTTTTGTACTGAGTAAAAATAATGGTGTCAAGCTACTATTTCACCAGTATTTTGGAAAGTTCTCAATATTTTTTCCCTTTTCCACATAAATTAATTTATTCCTCCCATTTGTCACACAAACAAGAGGAATTTGAAATTCTAGGCAAGAACTGTTGCTGGACCTGTCCAATACTCTGCATATTATGAGTAGGTAATTGTATTGCTAACTTCAGTTATACTTAAGTACATACATATAGAGAAAATAAAGGAAAAAAATAAATTAAAAAAGCCTACAAACATTGCAAAACAATGGCATCCCTTTATTAAAGAAACAAAAAAAATCAACCTTTGAAATAGAGCATAATAACAGACTTCAATAAGTTTTGGAACAGAAATGTAAACTTACATAGGGAGAATACAGGTGCATATTTTATAGTATCTTAGCCCACCTGCTGTATTTAATCAAAGATGTTAGAACATACAATACAATTCTATCAGTTTAGAAGAATCTATTACTATTTTTAGTGCTGAAAGTTAGGTTTGCTTTCAACTGAACGTAATTATTTATTTAAATCATACATAATATCTCATTCATTTCCTTTAGAAATATTATTCAAGGCCTGCCATGGGCAACAACTTGAAATAAAGCATAGGTAATTTTATTGGATTTGAAAACCTATTCAGAACAGAATTATTAAAACAATTATCAGAATCTCAAATTGGTTAAACCAAAGTGACATTCATAATATCTCAGTAATTTGTTTTCGAAAATATATCATGCTACAGTGTTCAAAATCTTGTGATTTAGTTTACCTGTATCTTACTTATTTGCTTATTCATTATTTATGCGTTACACTGAGGTAGATTATGTACTTAGATGTAAATCACAAGTTAGCATAGTTTAAGAAACACTTTTTTTTCCCCTTCATAGGTAAGTTCTGAAATGGAAAAATAGGAAGAAGCATTCAGGACATTTTAGGGAAGCACTCCAGGGAAAATATTGTCCAGTATGTGCTCTTCTATGTATAAAACACCATTAGCATGAACTTACCTCTCAGGAATTTCAGCAAAATGAAATCAAACAGAATTATAATCCACATGAGCGGATGTTTGGAAATATTTCCTAAGACTACTTATATATTGAGATATAATGGGCATATATCTGCAAAAATGTTGAAAGTGACTATTTAAAAATTTCTGAAAACTTCCCTTAATTTTGATGAGGTACATTCAGTTTCAAAGTAGTTGCAGAACAAACTTCCCCTCACAAGGAGATTGCAGACTGCAATGAGGTCTCCACTCCATCTCCTCTTCTCCAAGCTGAACAAACCAAGTGACCTCATCCGCTCCTCATACAGTTTCCCCTAAAGGCCCTTCACCATCCTTGTTGCCCTCCTTTGGACACTCTCTAACAGCTTTATATATTTCTCATATTGTGGCACCCAAAATGGGACTCGAGGTGGGGACACCCCAGTGCAGAGCAGGACAATCCCCTCCCTTGCCCAGCTGGCGATGCTGTGCCTGATGCCCCCCAGGACACTGCTGGCTCCTGTCCAACTTGCCATCAACCAGGACTCCCAGATGCCTTTCTGTGGCACTGCTCTCCAACATCTCATTCCCCTCATTCCCCACTCTGTCTGTACATTCAGGACTGCCCCATCCCAGGTACAGAATGCAGTGCTTTCCCTTGTTGAGCTTCATATGGTTGGTGATTACCCAGCCCCTAATAAACCCTTCCCCCCACCCCCCCCCACATCTTTTAAAGGAATATGCACGTGTCTTTCCTGGAATTCAAAGAATTATTTAAATCAGTTCGTTCTTCAAATGATAAAAGTCTTTATTTTAACATAGGCCTTCTGAAAGTACTCCTGTTTAAAACTTCTGATCTATTTTCCTGATAAGTCATATCACAGTAATATGTGAGCTCTTATTTGGTACTAGAAAGTACCAAATTTAATGTACGCCATGGTTACTCTCTCTCTTGAATTAATGTATATACAAGCTATATTTTAAAGCAAATTGGGAAAATTAAAGTTGAACCAAACATCACATTCCTTTTTCTCTTAAGCTGTTATTAATTTGTTTTTGTGAATGTTAATTAAGCACTCGGTCTAAAATTGCACCTTAATGAATCTGTTAAATTTAAATTGTTGTCACAGCCTCAGCAGATAGCCACTGAATTTCGGCCCATCTTTTCTTACATGTATGTTAACATGGTGGAAATACAGACATAACACATGACTTTTTTTTTCCTGTTAAGACCTCTGTCTTCTTGGTTTGAAATTAAAGCTCAAGCTGTGACATTGGGAAGCAAAAGTCCAAAAGTGAAAAAAACATCAAGGTGATTAATATCCAGTGAAATAAAATTTATTTAAGCATATTCTTGGCTTGGATTATAACTCAAAGACATACTACCTGCAAAAGCGTGACTTTTAGCCAGGCCATATACATTGAAATAATACACTATCTTCTTTAAAAAAACCCAAACAAACAGACCAGCAAAAACAAAAGAAATTAAACGCAGAAAAAAATGGCAACATTATTGTGGAGATTTTACATTAACAAAAATAGGAAACTCAGTTTGTGTTCCCAGAACAACCATTATTCAGTCACAGTGCAAATATACGAAAATACAGTGAAGTTAATACTGCACAGTATATGGCATAGAAATACAATATAATACGTACAGAAAGTGCAAAGCGGCAGAATTACAGTTGCTGTGGGAACCATACTTGGAATTTAATGACATTTGTTTGTGTCATATCTCAATCATAATGTTGCATTAACGTAGTCATTTGCATTTAATTCTATATTACATTCCCAGTTTAGAAGAACACGTTTGCAGTTGCTCATGTCTCTCCTTCCAACAATGATTCAAAATTATATACTTTCTGAGATTATTTTGACAGAATTATATATAACTCCATGATGGAGCATCTCATTACCCTGGCAAGAGACCTTGAAGCAGGAAGTAGTTTGTGAAAGGGTTTGGTATTGGCAACTAAAAATCTTGTTTTTAAAGACGGTTTATTAACTATACTATTATGCTATTCTACCTGTACTTTCATGGATGAATACTTTTGTTATGAGACATGGAATGCTGAATTATTTCTCACTGACCACAACTTCCATGTAAGTGGTCTGAACTTGTAAGAAAATGGGATGGATAATCCAGTTAAGATTCAGTTTGTGCCTTTTTGTTTGGTTGGTTTTGGGGTTTTTTTGTATTTTGGGGTTTTTTTGGTTGGTTTTTTGTTTATTTTGTTTTGTTTTTTGTTTCTGGTTTTGTTTTTTTTTTGAGAATATAGGGCATCAGGCTGGGAAGGAGATACAGTCACATAGGATAGAGGTCTGTAAATTTCTGTCATCTCTTCTACTACGGAAAAGCACTGATGAGAACCAGGTAGAACAGCTACTAATCAGGATAAGGAAAATTGTGCAGGGAAGTAATGAAGTAGAGCATAGAATGAACATTTTGTTTTAAAATAGTCTAATAGGCAATATGACCAATAAAAGAAAATGATACATCCTAGGTATAAAAAATTCAATAATATCATAAAGTGAACATGAATTTATTTGTGTATGGTACTGTTATTTGAATGAAGATGTCCCTTAGGTAATCTATGCTTAGACCAAGATTCTTTTCTTCTAGCAATTAAACAAGGAAAGCAGGTGCACTATTCATACCTTTCTTATGAAGAACTATCCCTGGCATGAGGATACCTATTATGAGAATAAAGGTAAAACAATCACCCCTAAAAGAAGTGAAAAAAATCTAATCAGTTCCACCAGGAGAAGGACTTCCTTAAAAATTCTGCCTAAGTTTCTTTTAAACCAAATTCTAGAATTTTTATGGAGTATACAGAGGACTGAAGGGATATCAACATATCCATTTATTTTAAAAGATTGCAAGGATTAGGGCATGTTTCCAGGATAAAAGACAGCAGTGAGACCAAAAGAAATATTCATTATTCTTGAGCACAAAGGCAAAGCAGTATTATGGAAATCTCCTAAATTATTTTCAAAGTTGTGATGATACTGTGTTACAAAGACTCAACCAAAACTTAAACACAATTATTGGCATCTGATGAGATAATTGCAACCCCAGCATGAAGTTGATGACTTTATTTACCAAACACAAATCCTTGGGTATAATTTCACACTATTTCACGTAATAGTCTTCAGTTATTTATCTGTTTTGAGGGTGCCAAGAAAAACAAGCTTTCCTATTTTATGGAGGCATTAATTTATTTCTAAGTCATATCTTCTTTTCTTTGGAGGGTTAAAATTATTTATTTATTTAATAAGAAACCTTATACAATTTCTTTCTGTCCTCTTACTACAATTCAAGTTACTACTACATTTTTGCTCTTGTTTGAATTGTAGGGTTTACTTTAAGTTACTCAGTTGGAATACTTATCTCTAAGAAATAGATTTTTCTCTTATCAGTGTGGCTAATCAAATCAGTGTGTGATTGCTAAATCTGTAGGAGCAATAGCAAAGTATTCTCATTAACCAATCTTGTTTAGTGGTTGTGAGTAGTTGTCAATTGTTTATCAATAGGCAGCTGGTGAAATGTTTAATGATGACAAAAGTATTCATGCAGGAAGCAAGAAGTGCTCGCTCTGAAGTATTTCAAGGTCAAGAATTTTTTATTCAAAATCTGGAAAATGGAATGGTATAAAGCTATATAGTAGGTGTGAAATGTCCAGTAGTGCTGTAAGAAATACAATATGAGGAAGGTAGGTTTCACACAAACCTATTCAGAATTAGTTTCAGCCTCACAAAGCATCTTACCACTAGCAGATTTCTCTTGAATGAATGTAACTATAGGAAAAAACAAGGCCTGAGAGCTATTAGTTTTCTCCAGGTAATTTGGCATGGATATATTGGCTTGACATATCCACAGAGAAAATGCTGAACACCAAAATTAAGAAAAGGGTTGTTATTTGTCATGAGACTGTAAAATCTCAGTAGTTATTCATGGCTTTGCAAATATGATATATCCTGTTGAATGAGGTATGCCACATCTTTTTTTTTTTCTATCCTTGCTCCTTTTCAGGCTCCAGTGTACACTTATCATTGAATTCTGGACCTAGTGAATTTTAATGGAACACCAGGTTTAAAGTGGGGCACGCTGGCCAAAAAAGTTCCCAGAAATGTTAATAACTGTTAAATGTTTTCATTGATGATCAAAGACCAACTGGCATGAATAATGTCATTACAAATGTGATTTGCTGCTATTTATCATTTGCTATCATGACCCATGATAACCTTACTTTGGATCATAAAACAAAAAACTCTTAAACTATTACCTGAGAAAGTGCAAAATACCTACAGAATAAGCTGAAATTAACTGATGGTTGGGTGCACAAAAGTTCAACCCATTTTTAATTACCCTTTGTTTTTTGGTGTGTATTTGAAAAGGAGCATGTAAAATGGGTCTGAAATGTGGATATTAGAATTGGAGAGACTATCCCAGCAGTTAAAGCCACTGGAACACTGTTCATGCTTCCAGGCTTTGATTCCCTGTTGTAAAGCATCTCCATTTTTCTACTTGTTGGCAAGGGTCTATGCAGGAGAACATTTTGTGTAAGGATAAATTGGCAGGCAAGAATCTGTTTACATTCTAAGACTTGTGTCTGTGGGGCTGTATGCCTTCTTTCCTTTTTTTCAGTGAGGTCATGTTTATCTGTGTGATAGGCTTGCTTGAGTGGATGGGCTCTGTGGAGGTTTCCTTTTCCTAGCTTTGAGAAAACTGAAACATTGGAACACATTATGTGTAATTGCAAGAACAGTTAGTAAGCCAAACTTGGAGAGCCTTGGGGCACTTTGGTTTGTGGGTTAAATCAAGCATAAAGTAATGGGAGCAAGAATCATCTCTTCTTTGCCCACAGTTGGCAGCATAGGAAGGAATCTGGCTGGTGCAGAAACTGGAAAAAGAAAATCAGCTGAGTTCCCCTAAGGCACTGTTCTCATTATCAGCCAGTGAGTAGCTCTGGCTAGAAATAATGCTGCTCATCTACTGCGCGTCCTGCTCCTGGCTATAATGAATCACAGTTTGCCAGGGTGATGCATACACCTTAGCTTTGGCAGTAATCCACTGTCATATTCCCTTGTAAGACAGCAGGACGAAGGAACATTTGACTGAGGTAGGAGCCTGCATGAAGGCAATTCCTTGCCATCCTGGCAATGTGCCTCTGATTTCACACAGCTCCAGGCACACGAGCTCTCACTGGGCGACTAATGTTTGAAACAAGCTGGTGGTTGATTCAGACAACTGAATGGTATTCTCACCTCTCAGTTTGCTGCAGTTCTCATTTCTGTGCCTCTTCCTAGCCTTTATTTCTTCTGGTTATTTTTTCCCAGTCTTGTTTCCTTAGCTTTCATGTGAAGCTAGCATGTTTTTCAGCTTGCTCTGCTATCTGATAAGAATCTTACTGATGACTTTCCACCTTGGCTTATGCATCTCAGCTACTCAAGGTAGAAATGATGGTGAGGATTAGGTTATGAACCAGAACTCACCCTTTTGTTGCCAAAGTCAGCGTTACAGGGTTACTGAGCTTTGAACTTAAGTAGAACAATGTTGAAAAAATAACAAGGTTGTAAGCACTCCGGAAGTTAACAATTTTTTTCTTTCTCTATGAAGAAAAAAAAAAAAAAAAAGGGTCAGTACCACTGTAGTGAGAGTACTTCCCTATTTTTTTCTTCATTTCTTATCTTCATTTTACCATTTTGTTGATCAGAAGAATGGAACAGCAAGTGCTTAGATAGGAGAAAGGAGAAAGTGAATGGAACAGGAGAGCAGACATTAGGACCCCTGTTTGCTTTAATTGCCAAGGAAAAATGAAGGACATCCTTGACAATGCTCATCACTTATTCTTGCACTGGAGGTGACTGACATGTATCTTTATGATACCTGCCTGTCAAGCTCCTGACATTTAGGCTAAGCCAAGTGCTATCCTGTTGAGATATAACCATGTCACTTTCAAGTATCATTAGCCTGCATTGCAGCTCAAAATTTCATTAGACTTTATTTCCGGTTGTGCTATGCTTGGCAAATTCTCCTTGCTAAAAATAATTAAAATCCCCCAAACGAACCAAGAGTCACCAATTCCCACTGGTGTCTTTTTATTATCAAGATCAAGAAGAAAAAATAAATTTTCAGCCTATTTTAAAGAGGTTTATGGATACAGTTAAGGATGCTTATAAATTAATTATTTTTGTTTCTTTTCTGTTAGTAACATTTTAAAAATAGATTAGCAAAACAGTAAAGTTACTAAAATAACCTGTGGTCAAGTTAATGCCTATGTTATTTTCAGATAGAAACTTCTGCAAAAAAATTGACTTAAGGAAGGAAACTCCAGTTGTATTTCACAAGCAAATTCTGTAAAGAGTAGAAGTAATTAGAAATTAATTTGCAATAGTTTCAGAGAACGGGAGGAAATGTGTGTAGAACATATTTATGAATAATTTCTTATAACACATTCTCTTATTTTCATAAAGGTGTATAATTTTTATGAAGGTTCATCTCACCAAGTGAATGTCTACATCTGAGTTAGTTGTCTAACTCAAAGGCAATGAGAGAAGAGTGGCAATTGAGAGCTACTGCAGGACATTTTTCTGGATTATTTTGGCTGCCTCTTTTAGACTAACAATTTATCTTTCAAAGCTATTTACTTTTCTTCATTGGCCATACAGAGAATTTAGGTGACTGATTCAGATTTAGGTGTTTCCATCATAAATACCTATGTGTGATTCTTCCAGAAGAACAGTTATAAGTAATATTCTCGTTAAATTTTAATGCAAACCAATTTATAACATAATTTTAGAATTAACTAACACATGTTTTAAAGTTCTAGGCCTCATAGCTGGCAATCTGTGGTAATTATGCCCCCAACAGTTAGATGCTTTCTATTATAAATCTTCACTTTATATGGAGAATTGGTAGATGCAGTTGTATTGAAGACAGATCTGAAAGGTAAGGGCACTCAAGAACACATCATCCTCAGGTGTAAGAATAGTCATGATGCTCAGAGACCTGTAGATGTATTGGAGACCAGTTTGGCTGAGCAGGAATTTCCTGATAGAGCGCCAGCCTGTAAAAGCAGAACACAAGGGATAGAAAAAGGGACAGAATACAATGGTGGAGTCTAAAAACATTGCCCAAGGAGTGGGCAAGGAGTGTAGGGATAGTGTCAGAAAGATGGACGTTAAGGGCAACAAAAAGAGCTTCTAATGCTCTTTTGTAAAAGACTGAACAAGGTGCATGTGTGTCCAATGCTAAATGGGGTGGGTGATTTAGCAACAGCAGACACATACGGCATAGGTATTCAATACTTTCATTGTCTCAGTCTCCCAGGTCTCTCTGATTATTGAAAGAATTCAAGAAGAACTATCATCAGTGGGTCAGTTAGCAATAGCTTGAGAGAACTTAACCTGTAAAAGTCCATGGGAACTGATGGGCTGCATACAAGCACATGAGAGAACCGGTTGATGTCCTTGCAAGGTCAGCCTCTGTCATCTTGAAAGTCATAAAATTTAGGGGAAATTTTCAATGACTGGAAGAAAGAATATGTTCCACCAATCTTCAAACAAGAGCATAAAAATATCCAGGGAACCACATGCTATTTCAATTTCATTTCAGTCCTTAGAAAAATCATGGAGCAAGTCGTCTTGTAACGCACGTCTGGGCACACAAAGGAGACAGATACTAGGGAAAGTCAGCATGGTTTAGAGAAGGGAATTCATGCCTGATCAATCTGATTGTCTTCCATGTTAAAATGTCTGGATTTGTGGACAAGGGAAGAATAGTAGGTACAATTTATCCTGAATTTGGGGAGACTAGCAACAGTGTCTCCCAGAATATTTTCATGTTCAATTTATGACATTGCAGTCCAGATGTATGGCTAGCAAACAGATAAAAAACTGGATGTACAAGCTGCTAGTGGGGGTCAGGAACTGGAGAATTATGAAGAAATTCTGTGTTAAGATCTGTTTTTTTTAACATCTTTATCAATGACCTAGATTGTTCACCATGTCTGCTGATGACACCAACCTGGGTGGACAAGTCAATGCACTCAGGGGAAGGAAGGGCTGCCATTCAGAGGGACTTGGACAGGCCAAAAGAATGGACAGAGACATTCCTTATGATATTGAACGAGGACAAAGACTTAAGTTCTGCACCTGGGAAGGAAGAACTTGCACTGATACAGGCTGGGGGTGGACTGCTTAAGGAGCAGCTCTGCTGGGAAAGATCTGTGGCTCTTCACAGTCAGCTGGATGTGAGCCAGCACTGGGCCCTGGCAGTGAAGGCAGCCAAAAACATCCTGGGCTGCATTAGCAGGAGCACAGCCAGGAGATGAGGGAAGGGACTGTGCCCTTTGCTCTATATTTGTCAAATGGAGTCTAGAATTATGCATCGAGTACTGCCCCACCTCCTCACCCTCCAACTAAAAAACAGATTCTGATAATAGAGTAAGTCCAGTGGGCGGCCATCACACCAGTCAGACACTGGACCTGCCCTGGGCTTGGTCAGCCTGGAGAAGAGACAGCTCTAGAGGCACCTAATAGAAATTCTTTATGATGAGAGTAGTGGGACACTGGAAGAGGCTGTCCAGGGATGCCATAGATGCCCCAGTCTCTGGAAGTGTTTAAGGTCAGGTTGAAGGGGGATTTGATCAACTTGACCTCATGAAAGATGTTCCTGCCCATGGCTGGGGGAATTTGAACTAGATGATCTTTAAGGTCCCTTCCAGCAGAAATTGTTCTATGATTATGTGACTCTATGGTTCTATGACAGTCCAGCAGTAAAGCATCTTGCCCAGAAAAATTTTGCAATCTCCATTTCTCACGGCTTATAAAATATTGGTGTAAGTCTTTTTTGTGAATTTGTTTTAACAATTAGGAAAGAGTCAGTTTTCAGCAGAGTTTTTGCCAATATGGGAAAAGGATTTCTCAGGTCTTAACAAAGCTCTTCAGTAAGCTTTTGACTTACAAAGTTTTGGGATTTTTGTTTATTTCTTTTTTTGCTGGTGGTGGCTTTGTTGTTTCCGTTTTGTTGTTGTTTTGTTTGGTTTTGTTTGCAAGGGGCAAGCATGAAAAAGTAGTACATTCAGGAAAGAAAAAAGTTTTCCTTTGCATTGAGGACTAGTAGTGTTAATTGTGCTAGTATGTCCCTTGAAAATATGATGTAATGAGGGCTTCCAATTATACTTACCACAGAGAAAGAGAAACAATCTATGTTAAGAGTCTCAACAAGAAGCTTGCATGCTTTCAAGTTGTATAAAAAAATTGAACCATTTGTTTAGTAGTCCACATTGTTCCCAGAGTGACAACTGGAGAAATACATAAAGTATGAAGAAATGAAATATTTTCTTTTGCTATTACAAATATAAAAATTCTGACAGTTCTCAGCTACTATATGGAATGAAGAAAGAATATTTTTAGTCAATTTGTAGGTTAAGAAATCAAATTATTTCATAATTAATTAATTAATTAGACTTACTCTAAAATAAGCCCTTTAAATCAAAACTACATACATCATACTTCTCTATATTAAAGCAGCTTGTCCCCAGCAATTATCAGATTACGGAAGTCCAGTTTTCAGTACCCATTTCTATCAATTTTGTGAACAGGGATTTGTTCCACAGTGCCTTGATGCTATAAACTCACCATACTTTGTTATCTTTAAGTTCTTGCAGAATGAGGACTTGCTTGAAATTTCTCTGCATGGTTTGCTATTCCTTTTGAATGACCACAGCTCCTTCATCTCAAGCACTGTCTTCTATTTCATTGCAGACCCACATGCTCTGGGCGTGGTGACCTCTTTAAATATCTCACCTATAAACCTTTCATTCTAGTGAATGCTGCATACTGTGGCAATTTGTCTGTTGGGATCATCAGTCTTGCTCTTGAGGTTCACATATGCTCTCTTCAGATGTCTTCATCCAGGAAACACCACATCTCATTCTGCTCACAGATCATAAGATTCCTCTTTGGTTTAGGTCCCTAATCCCTCAGACTCAGAGTCTCTTTTAACTTGTAAGAATAATACTGAAAGGGTAAAAAAAGACAATAAAACTGGATGTAAGGACAGCCAATCAGTCAGTAACACCACCACCTCCCCCTCTGCCTTATATCTCCCTTTCCCACTTACAATCAGCAGCAGCTGTAGTGCAATTAAACTCAGCAGGTGTTCGGAGGAATTACATTTTATCACCACCATCACCTCTCCTCCTCTGCTCCCCCTTTCCCCCCCCACTCCCACAAGACCCAACTGCCTTTCTTTATGGGTCTATAAAAAATAGAGCTAGTCAGATATATAACAGCACTAAATTATCCAAAGAATTATTAACAGAAGAAGATGATATATTGAAGAAAAAGTGTTCACAGACATTCATGGAGATTTTTTGGAATAAAAACATTAATATTCCTTAAACTGATAGTTATAAACTCTTCAGGGTGTCTTCATTGTCTTTTCACTTCATGTAAAACCCTTAACTTGATTGTACAAGGTTTTGAACATTCTTGTCTGGATTCAATAATGTGATTCATCATATGATTATGAAAACCATGATGATGCTTTCATGTGGGCTACTTGCCTGCTTAAAATTACCTATGAATGCAAGCGCACTGATGATCATAGTGCTTCACACCTTGCAGAATCAAATGTTAAATAAGTAATATTATTATCAGCTCTTGAAAATACGAAATCTGAAAGAGTTGGATGGAAGACCCAATTTTCTTGTTACTAGCCACGACCATTAGTCAATGAAAAACTAATTCAAAATATATTTTATACTGTATATTGTCCCTTAGAAGGAAAAAAAAAAATCCTTCCTGTTTAGTATTTCTTTCACTGATTCTTGTTCAGTGTTTTCTCACTTTCCTAGGTTTCTTTAATCTTTCTCTATGATCAATCTTCATCATGTTTTCTAGCAGATGTTTCTGTTTGTATTCATTCAGCTTTACCAGTATACTGAATCACTGTAGGCCAGTAGTCAAGCAGATGACAGTGGAAGTGGCAAGAGTATTCTAATGATAAAATGTCAAAATAAAGTTACCACTTTTATATTAAAGTTCACTCTTTTTTGCTCTAAAATATTACTTTTTTCAGATCTCACTGCATTTAAATTGAAAATTACAAGGAAAAATAATAATTTTTAAACATTTTAGTTGATACTGTTATAGAAACATTCATTTTTAATTATTTTAAACACTTTCAGAATTTAATATTTTGTTTTACAAAGCTTACATTTCTGCATGCTATTGTTAATACTGTGGCTTTCTGTTACAGTTTTGCCAAAGAGCTTATTTAAAACTGGATCTCATGCTCTTCTGCTAATAAAATTTACGGGGGTGAAAAATAAAAGGGTTCTAATTAGCAAGACCACATGTTTCAGCATCATAGGGTACATTTGTATCACTGACTATATAGCCTTTTTGTAGATTGGAGCTGTATATGCCTCTGAATTAGGCATTTTAGTAACAGCTGGTAACAGTTTTAATATTTTGCCCCAAAAATATATGAATACAATCTTCTAAAAGTTTACAATTTTTCTTTAAATTCTTTAAAAATCCCAGAAATGTGAGAATTTTTTCGTCTAATGAGAAATACATGCAGATCAGAATTATTTTCTAGTTTGCAATTTAATTTCATACACGATTGTAAAAGGAGGCAGACATACATTCAAATGGACCAAGTCAGCACAAAGGTTCTATACTGCTCATGGAATAAGCACAAAAAGTGTGAGGAAGCCAATCATGTACTCAAAGACTGTAAAAATATACATAGAGAAGGAGGAACATTGCACAACCAAATCTAGCTGCTACATTTCTTAACCTCAGACTTTGAAATTGATATTCTTTTATCACAGATTTTTTTCAATGCAGTTCTCAAGTATTAAAGCAGCTAACATATGAACAAAGAAGGCTAGAACCTTATTGACTCTTCTGAACAACTTTAGCAGGACTGGAATCTGTAGAGTTAATAAGACTTTTCAACAAGTGAAGCTTTGGAATATTATAAATAGTGGATTTTGACACATTATATGGGTTGACCAATATAACGGTACTTGGCCCTGTAGTTTAGGGGTATATAACTGCTTAACCCCTAAATCAGAAAGGATGTTGAACATAGTAAGAAATCCTGGTCTGTAGGTCAGGTTTTACAAGGTAGTGTGCTAAATATCTTTTTGTTCTCTCTATCGCAGCCTTCTTTTTTTTTTTTTTTTCCATTCCTTTTGCAGCAGTCTGTCTCTTTCTCCCTCTAAGCAGCCAAGAAATCAATTGCTCTGGCATTCCTTTCCCTCTGCATATAGTTGGAACATTTTAAACCATAGTTAATTGTAAAGTTTTTAGTTTGGCTTGGAAGTTATCAAAAGATAGACATTTCACCACATTTCTCACAGCAGTTTAACCTTCTAGAAGGAACTCATTAGAACTGAGTGAGGCATTAAGACATAATTCACTTGCCAAAAAAATATGACTTGCAGCTAACAATGGACTTAGTTTGAATTCACTAATTATTTTCCATACTTCAATATTAGATATATAAGTTCCTGGAGGTGTAGTTTCTTCTTTTACCCTTTAGTCCAGGGGCTGAACAGCCACCTTCAGGGTTATGAAACCCAAGTTTGATGTAATGGATCTAAACTGCTGTCTCTCTCCTTTGTCTCAGTGGTACATTATATGATGTGGAGGATTATGGAAGTGGCCCCAATAGGATAATTAATATTGTCTAAATTAACTGGCAGCATTTTTACTGGGACATAGTAATGAAAGTTCATTAGGTAAGAAGAGTATTAAATCTTTATCTTTACATTTCAGGAGTGGTGTTTGAGGAAAGGGAAATAAACTTCTTATTTTCTTTTTCTTTCTTTTCTTTTTTTTTTTTTCTTTTTTTTTTCTTTTTTTTTCGTTTTTCTTATAAACATCACATCAGGAATTCTGGAGTGGAATATGTTAATTCCAGTATGGTAAATAGAGGCTGCAAGTCAAAGATGTTAACATGATCCCATCTTTGTATAATAAGCAATTAAACAAGGTCTGGGATTTTGAGTACAAAGAGACTTTGGTCTGCCTCACAGAAATTCCTGTGTAAGTGATCACAATTGAGTAAAGCCTTTTTGAATTATTTTTAGAGATGGAGAGAAAAATGACAGTAAAGAGTTTTAACAAGGAAGTCCTAAAAAATGCTTTTTTTTTTTTTCTTTGCTGAAATAATCTTTATTAAAGAAAACCTGTAAGTGCTGAAGGTTAGACAGTACTACGTACAGTTCTAGTCTTAGTGTTTCAAGAAAATATTGTAGAATTAGAGAAAGTATGTGTAAGGGCAACTAAAATGATTGGGGGATGGAGAACATACTTTATGAAAAGAGACTAAAAAGGCTTGGCTCTTCAGTTTGGAGAGGAGATTACTTAGATGGTTTATAAGGGAGTTTTACGCAACTGTAAACAGTGAATAAACTGAATACAGAACTGTTATTCATTAAATCCTGCAGCACAAGTAGAAACTGCTCAGAGCATGTGTCCAGTTTAAAACAGTTAAAAGGAAATAGACAGTGAATTTATGGGATTTGCTGCCATGAGACTGTGTAGAAGCACAGAATATCAGTCAATTTAAGAAAAGGGATTAAGACTAATATGTGGACAATAGGTCCATAAATAGATACTAAAAGCACTGATCATAGATCTACCTCTTACACCACTAACACAATAATTGTAGATGTTGGTGAAGGGGATGGACTGTAGAAAGTGCCCAGTCTTGTGCATTCTCCCTGTATAGCTTCTCCTATTATCACTGTTGGAGACAGAAAACTGGACTTGATGGTCTGACCCTGAAAAGCATTTTTTTTATGTATCTGTCAATGTCTTATGTGTGATTGCAAAAGCAGTAAGAGTTGGAAGTAATATAATCTTGAATGAGAGAGTGATATCTATGAGCAGCAATGACTTCCATCTTCTGATGTTATCTTAATTCAGAATTGTATACCAAATGGGAGTTTCTGTCCTACCTGCACTATACAAGAATTTTTGCCTTTTTGGAAGGCAGTTTTCTCATCTGCTAAATGTTTATCAACATGCAAGCATCTTTTTTATGAATGAAGAATACAATACTCCATATAATATTTATTACCCTGATTTGAAGTCATTAACAATAATAGTAAAGGGTTTTTTTAATCACAGTAGAGGGATAAGGTTAGTTGGTTGATATTAGCTACTTAGCATTGCTTGTCATTTCACTTTGCTGTTAGACCATTCTGGATGGATTGGATTGAACAAAAGATAAGAAAGATGTAATTAAATAGTAGGCTCCAGTTTGATTTCCTTCACACATAGGATATATTAAAAATTAACACTATTCATATGTTACATAAATATAACATGTTTTGCCTAAGAGTAAGGGAATGCCATTAACTTCTCTTTTACTTCAGACCGGTTTGAGCAAAGCATTAGGACACTAGATCCCCTGCATCCAAAAGTATTTGCTTCCTTTCATAAAGCTACATAAATGTGAGGTTCAACATTGCCAGTCCTATGAAGTATCTAACCAGACTATGGGTCATTATTATTGTTCACTGAGGTAGGATGAACAGTGTATCATAGATTTCCCTGGTGCATTTTTTGTGTGTGTGAAAATTTATGTGTAGGTTTGTGGAGGAAACAAGCTTGGTCGATTTGGTAGTGTTAGGTTAATGGTTGGACTCAATGATCTGAAGGCTCTTGTTCAATCTAGATGATTCTGTGTTTCTATAATAGTTCCTAGCTCGCATACTGGCAAGTGACCTGTTATTCCTATATTCTTTTGTGCATTCTCTCCACCTGCTACTATTAAAACTTAGATTGCTTACATCTGTTTGTCTCCTAATTCTTTCACAGAAGCTTTGAAAACCTATAGCCTTCCAAGCTGTATTGCATTTCATATTATCTGCTTCCTGGAGGCTATTCTGGGAAAAGACTTATAGTGTTGATTTGGAGTTAAAGCTCTGTTCTGTTTTCCTGCCTGTGTTGTAGTTTCTCTCCTACCACTTCTGACCTGCCAGTGGATCAGCATCTATTATGGACTTCATTGATCTTTATCACCACTTCACTCTCATACAGACTGTCTACTCATCATCCTAGACAGCATTGCATAAATTTACATAATGTCCAAAAATATTTACTCTTGTTAAAAAACATAGCCAAGACTCCTACAGTGAAGGAGCAACCTCCTACAGTGCTTTCTGAGCCACTCTCATACACTGATCTCCCTGAGAGGGGTCTAGGTCTTCATTTTCTTTGTCACTTGAGAAGGGAGAATAATTTTACTCCTCTCTCACAAGAAATATCTCCCAGTCATCTTACCCCCAGTCCGCTTTCACACATTTCTAGGGATAGAAATCTATGTACTAGTCCTGTTGTTGAGTAAGATGAGCATTTGCTGCTGAATTTTCTAGTTATGGGAACCAGGCAAGCTAGTCACCAGGGACTGTATAAGGTATAAATGTTTTATCTGTTCTCCACATTACCCCATCAATCTTTGCCTGAGGCCTCTGGTATTGGGAACGGCACTCTTAGCTAACCTGAAGGACTATCTACATATTACATTTCTTAACAGTGTAATTCACCTTACAATTACAGACAAGGGAGTACGTCACCATTTTTGCTGTTTTTTGTTTTTTTAATTGTATACTTCTAAGTAATCTCTGTGTATATGCTTGATTCTGTGCTTTTCCACCTCAGTTTTTCCTTCCATTTTTCAAATATTGTAATTATCCATTAGGTTATAGAGGTGACTCTCTTTGAAGTATTAATTATACTTATTACTCTTTATTATTATCTTTTTTTCTTTGACCATATTGAAAGTTAGTGCTTAACAATCATGGGTTCTTAGGTAACCATCAGTTTCCAGCTCAAAAATTAAACAGTCTTTATCTCTTATGATGGTGGTCAAAACACACTCATTTACAATAACATTATGCAGGAGCCGTATTTCTTTAAAACCACTAATGATGTGTTATTGGTAGACATTTTAGCACCCATTTCTAATCATTCCACTTCTTCTCCTTGTTTCTTTGTGTACAACTCTGACATTTTCCATTCTGATTTTTGTCCAAGTGCCAGAAGCAGTTTCTTTCCAGTCCCTAATTTTCAGTTCTGCTGTCTGTTACCATTACAGCCCCAATGTGTAAATAGCAATCACAGCAAATTCTTTCAAGTTTAGCTGAAAACTGATCTGTTTCAGGTGAGCTGTTCAAGAAATTTGCCATCTGGGGGATGCAGCATGTTACTGGGGTTGCCTGCATGGCCCAACCTTGTCAAAATTGCTGGGATAAACAGCAACTGACAAAGGCAGGAAAGTAAGAGTAACAGGGTGGGTGAGTGGGACGGCCAGACTATTCACCACAGGTTGATAATTCTGAAGAGGAAGATGACCATCATCTGGATTAAATGAAGGAACTTCAGAGACTTTTGAAATAAAGGAGTCAGCTTGAAAAGAAATAAGAAGTCTAGGAGAAGAGAAGCTCTGAGACTTGTAGTGTGGGGTAAAAAGGAAGAACAACAAGCAAAAGAGGTGTCATGACCTGGACAGATGTGACCCAGTGGCTCTTGGAGCTCTGATGGCAGCATGACATCCCTGTGGATGCCTCCAGGCCAGCATGGAGGCACTCAGTTTGCATCTCATGGAAAGGTGTTCAGAGATTTGTACATGTGTGATAACATTTTGTAGTATTGTGGTGTATCTCTTGTGCTGCTGATACATATCCTAATTTATAGGTTATTGCTTGACAGTTAAATCTTTAATGAATCAATAAACAAGCTTGAATTGATTGAAATAATATGAATATTTTTCCTTTTTTTTTTCCCCCAGTGTCATATATTAAACATACACAGAGTGCTCAGCCAGTGTATATACAAACTTGAACTAAAATGAGAATGTACAAGTAGATTATTTTTGGGAAAAAAAATTTAACCACACTGGATAATACAAACGCAAAATAATGTATTTTTGGATCTCAACATACAATCAGCAGTTATTGAGTTACCACCTATCAGTCAGGCCACTTATCACTGACAACTTCATCTGCTTCAACACTCAAGAGCAATTTAAAGTCAAGTTTGAAAGCAAAGAACAACATATAATTTAATTGCATATTTGATTATAACAGATTTGCCATTTTTATATTAAAACAAGTGATTTTACTGATTCAGGCTGATATAAAAATTTAACATTCAGGCTGATATAAAATTTTAATCACTAAGTAATTTTCTGAATTTTTTTACTCTTTAGGATGCTTTCTCTCAGACATTGCTGAGGGAACATTTCACTGTTGGAAATGACCTCTACTTTTTAATAAGGTTGACAAGGAGAATTTTAAAGGATTATAATTAGGCAAATTCCCAGATGAGTCTGTCCTCAGAAATAATTAATTGTAAGGTCTTAGAAAGAAATAAACTTGTAATTTCTGCTTTCTTTGCTTGTAAAATTCTTATATTTGCATTGTATTAGTTGAGAGTCAAAAAGGTATAAAATTTCTTTGCTGTTTCTATAAAGTGATGTTTGAAGTCAGACTTCTGTCAGACTGAAGAGTGAAAATTAAATCTGTCATGCATCTCAAATATTGTGTTGTACAGTCTTTAGACACAAGAACTTTTATGCTGGGAATTGAAAATTGCTGGGTTCTTTTCAATACTGTCCTAGAAGCAGGAAAACTTTTGCATTATATTAGCTAAAATCTATGTCTAGATTTTTCTTTAAAAGTGTCATATAAATATTATTTTAAATTTAAAACACCAAGAAATTGATATCTGGAATTTTTTTTTGCTTGTGCTGTTTTGTTGACTTTTTTTTTCAGGAAGTTCTAAATTTGTAAAAAACATGTGAATTACCAAGACTACCATTATTATGAAAGTGTAGTGACATAGTGCTAAAAATTCTTTCAGAAATAACTTCCTGGATAGTAGTAACCAACAAAATCTTTAAAATGCAACAATGCAATGACTTTGAAGAGTTGAGCTTCGGGGGTGTTGAAACAAGAATGTAAAGATTTTGATTTTATAGCAGTGAATAAACACACAGAAGAACTCTAAAGTAAACAATTCATTAGAGTAATCTCACAAAAAAAATAGGTTTGGAAATGTATTTGTTGTTTATGTTTGTCAGAACTTACTGCAGCAATTTTTTAAATTTTATAAATACTCACAGAAATGTCAATTCAAATATCTTATCATTTGCCAATGAATAATTGAAAACTGCTTTCCCTTGAGATCCACCTGTGTGCTGAGGGAGCTGGCAAAAGTGGTCAGCAAGCCACTTGCAATCATTTACCTGTAGTCCTTGTTATCCAAGGAGGTCCCAGTGGACTGGAGGTTAGCAAATGTAGTGCCCATCTACATGAAGGGATGGAAGGAAGATTTGGAGAAATACAGACCTGTCATTTTGACCTTGGTGCCAGGGCAAGTTATGGAGAAGATCACCTTGAGCACCATCACACAGTATGTACAGGATAACTGGGTCGTCAGCCTTGGTCATCATGGGCAGGTCGTGCTTGACAAACCTAATCTCCTATGATGAGGTGACCCACTCAGTGGATGAAGGAAAACACCATGCATGTTGTATATCTGGGCCACAGCAAAGCCTTTGACACCATTGCCCACAGCATTCTCCTGGAGGAACTGGCTGCTCATGGTGTGATGGGTGCACTGTTTTCTAGGTACAAAACCAGCTGGATGGCCGGGCCCAGAGAGTGGTGGGGAATGGAGGGACACCCATCCAGCTGGTGGTGGCGATGAGTGGTGTTCCCCAGGGCTGTCTTGGAGCTAGTTCTGTTTAACATCTTTATCAATGATTTGGGTGAGGCGATTGAGTGCAGGCAACACCAAGTTGAAACTGTATGATGAAGTCCTAGATGTGACAACGATTATCTCTGCTACTTCATTGAAATACCCGGGGAAAAAAACTCCTTCAGATTGTACAGTTTTGATGAGCATGGCATATAGAAAGATATTTTCCAGTAGGAGCACAAGCTCTTTCAAAAGTGTTTGTAAGTCATTTAGTTAAAAAACCTCATAATCAATGTCCTACTATTTAAATTTGTGCTAATTATGTTATTTTATTTTGCTTTGCATAAGAATTACCTTTTTTAGTTTTGTGTATTTTTCTAGATATTTGTGTTAACTCATTATCATCCTTTTTCATAACCTTGTACTTTTTTGAAAGAGAAAGTATACAAACATTTGTTTTTCTATAGTTTTGTCTGGTTTTCTGTTTTCAGCATTCAAGCACCCAGTGTCAAGACCCAGTGTTACTGTTTTATTCTTTGAGGAGCTATGGAAAGGAAGCAAAGGATGATTTACCTTTGCAGGGAAACTATAGGGCTTTTCAAGCACTATCTTCTGACTTTGCACACTGTCATAATCTGGATGAACATTTAATTTCTTTGTCATGTATTTATTTTCTTAGTTTCTATATTTCTGTATACCAGTATGTCAGACTCTGGCAGTGCTGCATTCCTCAGTAGGGTATGCCCAGGTTGTTATAAATGTTGATGACATGCTTCAATCATGTCCATTTTTACAAAACATAATTATGCCAACTGAGTATTAAAATATTCTTCCTCCCAAGCACTGTATCTTCCTTTTAAAATTAATTATGTACTACCAGCTAATATTCTTTAAGGGAGTAGAGAGAAGAAACACCTTTCATACTAATGTATGGGGCACTATGCTAATTAATTTTAATTTTCATCCCTTCGTCAGAGGAAAATTCTTGTCCAGTATATATAAAGGTAAGCAAAAAGCACCCAACTGGTGATTTTTTTTTCCAGCCAGTTTTACTAATCTGTTTCCCATAACTTGCTCAGAATTTGGTCATCAGACAAAGAGGAAATCAATACTTTCCCTCTCATTTTCTTTTGAGGTAGTATATTATACCTATGGAAATAGTACAGTAGTGCAAAAAAGGCTCTCTCCATCCAGTTTATTTGCTAAAAGCACCTGAAGTTAGAAGTATTACCTGGTTACTGATGGAGACAGTATAACTTTCTCATGAGGAAATCAAACCTGTCATGTATCTCTTTATTGACTGTCTCGCAATGGTTGATCTAGCTGTGAATATATAGTGAAACAGTAATGTCATTTCAAAACAGGCACTATTTGTATTTCACTACCAGTAAATTCCGCAGAAGATGGCTGCATTTAATATTAATCACTATCTTCCAAGCAGCGGAAGAGTGAAGACATTAAATATATACTACAAAATACAAGAGTAGAAGGTAATTTGTCCTAGAATCTATAACACAGATTTCTTAATTTATTTTCAATGTCTTCAGATTTTATCCAGACATCTCACTAATGTCTTAAGCACCATTGTATTTCCCTTCTGATGGTGACATGTTTCCTAGGTTGTCAATTAAACAATTCAGTACTATTAGACTTGAAATTTTAATCTGACAGTAAAATTAAAGAAAACAGTGGTTTGAGTTGTCCTTTGCTTTAGGGTAGCTGCTTTACCTATCCCCATCTTTCCAGTCTGATCATTGTATACTTTAATTATTCATGTGAAATCCTGGCTTTAGCTTAGTTAGAATTTGGCCATCAAGTTCAATGTAAAGCAGATTGACACTCAGATTGTCTATTGAGGCAAAGAGTAAAAGAGGTAACCAAATTTGGTGAATTTGATCAATGACGTATATTTATTCATTTACTAGTTAGTAGAATATTATTTAGTTTCTCTTTTAATTTATTATCTTTCATTTCTTTTAATTAAAATGTGTACATTTCAATTAAAATGCAATTGTTTAATCATTAATTTCACTGTAATTTCTAAAATATCTTAATGTGTTCTAGGAATAAGTTTTTGGGTTTTAAGCAAATGGAAGTCACAGAGAGATTCTTAATATCAATGGGTTTTTTTGTAAGAAAATTTCCAGCATAAAGGGATGTATGAAAAATGTAAATGTTTTTAAATAGACACATTTTGCAGGTTCCAGATATTTATTTTGCCTTAGAAGATGCTTGAGTCACAGTGAATAGATAGTAAACAGTAATGAAAAATTTTGAAAACATGGACCCATTGCTCCAGTGAACCTCACTAATTAAATATCTTCTTTTTTTTTAAATTTGAATATATGTAAAGGCTGAGGGAAGGGAAAAAATCTATTTAGATACATAAGCAGCATGTTCAACTAAATCAAGTCAAGAAAGTGAACTAGCAACTGTAGCATGAACAGGAGATTCGTATATAATTGGTATTATATACTTCATTTGGTCTTTATGCACAACATACATTCACCTAGAGGAGAGAGGTGTAGAGGTATGTTCTACAAGGAAATTTACTGATGCGACAAAAGCTGAAAAAGCCCCAAAAACAAATCGTGTAAGAGAGTGTGTTTAGATTATATTTTTAGAAAGATTAGAATTATAAGATTAGATGTTAGGAGGAAATTCATTATTGTGGGGTTGATGAGATGCTGGCACAGGTTGCCCAGAGAAGTTGTGGATGCCCCATCCCTGGAATTGTTCAAGGCCAGTTTGAGTAGGACTTTGAGCAGGCTGGTCTAGTGAAAGGTGTTCCTGCTGATGGCAGGAGGGTTGGAACCAGATGATCTTTAATATCCCTTCTGACTCAAACATTCTATAGCTCTAAGATTCTATGATTTTGTCCATATAAATATGTTTTAATAGGTTAATATAAAAATTATACTTATAATAGAAAGCACTCAGAGATTTGGGATTAAGAAAGCTTTCTCCATTTTGGGTGGAATTTCCTTCCAAATTATTGTGTATTTTCCAATGTGTTTCAATTCCAAGTATATATACATGCAGCATAATGACATTAGAAACAAAAGTTGATCTGAAATTGATGCTGCTATGCTATGCATTAAAATGAAGGTAATAACAATTTAATGGCTACAGAGTCCTTACTTCAAAATGGCTGATGGCATCATTATTGTTCCTTACCCATTGTTTTGGCACCTTCTGTAATGTCTTAAAAGCAGGGAAATGGCTCAGGGTATCACAGGGTTTGCTTACTGCTGTTTATCCAAATGGTCAAACTAGATGTCCTGCCAACAAAGCTGGAATATATATACTCTGGCATAGATGGCAAGGCTCTTGATGTGCATCTGTTGGTTGCATGTTTTATCAGAAAAAATGGGGTCCTAGTCTAATAACTACCCAAATAGAGAGGACTGGAAACCTACGACAGATTCAAACTTGAAGCAAGAGATTTTAGAGCACAGTTGACATAGATTTTTTTATTTTTTAAGGCTCCTATACATTTTCATATCTTAAAAAAATTAAATTAACCTTAACACACAAAAACAAAGGTGTGTTAGAAAGCTTGGAATAAACTATATGTAACAAACTATAAGTACACAGGAGATATAGAGCATAATTTCATGGATGGAAATATCTCCAAATAAAGGAAATATGGTTGTTAATGAAGTCAAATACAGTTCTGTGCTTCAGAACCACAGATATAAGGGTATCTTAATAAGGATATCCAAAATAAATTCATTAACTTGCAATAGCTTTATACTCAAATTGTAAAACCTTAAAGCCCCAAAATAACTAGAGAAAAGTTAATGAAGGCACACACAGATACCCACATACAAGTATAAAAAACATCTGCAATGAGTTGGAAAACTGAAATTACTGAACGAGCAACAGAAAGTTAGTGTTCATGTAAAAGTGCTGGGGTTGTTTCATTATTTATATTACAGATGTGTAATTGCAATAACATGTCTTTGAAATTCCAAATAGAATTAGTTCTTGTTACCGGGAATAATTAGTCCTTGTACATTTTGTAGAACAATTTTATTTCATGCTGTAAATGATTGCATGAAATAAAATATGAAACTTGTATTTATGTTTTATATGTGTTATTTTGGATATAATTATTTTATTTTGGATATAATTATTTTCAAAAGATAACCTTAATTAAATAAATAGATAATAAGCATATATAAAGTATATTAAGTGCACATTAAATATACAATATAAATACATATTATTCAAATTTCTACTCAAGATAAATCAATATAAAAATGGAAGTGTTTTTGGTATTTTTCTGTGTGTCTGCTTTTATTTGATCCTAAAAATGATAAGCTTTCAAGCTGTAATTTTGAAAAAATATTGTTATTACAAAAAATTTAATGAGTGATTAAATCTTTTACAAACTTTAATACTTCTGAACATGAAGAGCTAAATATATTTATTAAAGTGAACCAGGTCTTCAGAGTTTCACAGCTCAGTACCTGTCATATAACAAATCAGCTGAAACCTTGCCCCTAGACACAGTACACCTTCTGTTGTTTTCCACAACGTTGTGATATTGTTACATGTTCTGCCAACCAAAAATATTTAGTATTAGATAAGTCTAGCAGTTTGGCTACAAAATTGTGATTAGTTGTTTTGACAAAGGGAAATCATCTCTTCATGAAACATGACGCCAACATAAAGTAATAAGCTTTAAAACCCAAAGTTATGTTTTAGCTCTCTAAAGCATCATTGTTCTAACAATTTACTGTGGATTAAAATGCTTTCCATATCCTTTTTCTCAGTTTTAATAAATATGCTTCTGGTATGGTTTTATAATATCCTCTGTACTTTACGATTCAACACTTTGTAGGGTATATAAATATGGATTGTGAGTTATGGTCTTGACAGAGATTGATTTTGGGATGCCCCCAAAATGGCTGGAACAAATTAGCACAAAATTGCCACCAGAGGTCTTCTACATAAACTCTGCAGTATTAATAACTGCTAGTTTAAAACTGCAGCACTGCTATATGGAGCTTTTGTGTATTTCCCCCACATACTGTCTTCAAAAGCGTTTTGAACAACTCTTTTCTGTTCTCTGGGGTTTGTTTTATTTAATTTGGTTTGCATTTTTGCTGATGATGCCCAGTATCTGACCTGATGATGGTCAGTTGATCATGGGTAACTGTCATTGATAGGATAGGGGTCTTAGTCTCATTTATGCTATTCCAAATCCTTCATCTTCTTTTGATGGGGCATTTTTGTCAATATGTGTATTTGTATGTGGTTTGCCAAGATGTTCACTGGCCTTTAAATATGTCCTTTTTTTTTTTACAGGCTTTCTAATTAAAGGAAATTTTGCAACTTCTTATGAAAGCACCCATTTCTCAAAGACAAACAACATTTTTAAGGGTGCCTGCTCTACTGAGAGGAATTAGCATTCAATGTGTGTGCACACAAATATTGTCAAATCATCTTGACATACCTGTCAGTACAATAGTTCCAGAGATACATTTCTTAAATTTGTTTTTTTTCCTGTAACTGGTACATTCGTCTGTGCTGCATCCTGCAATTTGCAAACTTTTTCAGTGTTATCAAAAATATCTGTTCTCCAACCCTATGCTGAGCTACCATGTCTGGACATCGTTTCTAGCTGCTGGGGTAAGCACTCCCTGATTTCTGAGCCTCACTCTGCTAGTGCACAGAAATGCTGGTTGTAGCAAACTTCTTGTATTTCCCTGCTACTGTCAATTTACACTTAGAAGAGCAGACACTTGGAAAAGAGTGCTAACTTCTGTAGCTTACTATCATTAATGATATTCCTCAGTTCTACAGTTTGTATACAATACTTCTGGACAGTCACTGAGAGTGGAACTTACAATGACATGCTTGAAAAAGGATGAATGTCTTCTTATTCTTAAATTGAAATCCTCATAGATGTTGTCAGCACAGCTTATATTGCACATTCATTGATCTTGCCTTGAGAACTTTGACTTGCCAGGGTACTGAGGCAGAAGCATGGTGGGTTTTTTAAATTAATTGACATGGGAGTGCATCGTGCACAGTGATTAGAACAACACAGCTATCATAGAGTAAAGATCAAATTTTTGTTGAGAAATAGGTCCTAAATGAACTGTTGTTCTAACAGAGCACCTATCTCCTCATGGTAGTAAACTGCTTGATTGTCAATAAAATTTCCCCCTGCCTCTCCAAACTAGCTTATGAAAACACCACTAAGTTTATTGTTTTCTGCATGCTCCCTTCCCTTGCAGTTCTGCTGATAAGACTCCTATCAATATGGTTATTTTCCTGTACATTGAGCAATATGAGGAAACTTGGTTATTAAATATTTTTAAAGTCTGTTTGGTGTTCTAAAAATAATCTAAGGGTGGATGATTATTGGACCAAAGCTTATACCTGCAATACTACTACCTTGTAACAAAAGTGCTATATTATCATAGGTGTAATTCAAGGACAAGACAACTGTAGAACCCATAAAAAGATGAGGAATCAAGAAATATTCTAGTGGAATGTTTAATTAGGCAAGAAATAATCTATGGTTAAATAAATATATGAATACATAACTCTCAGAAAGCACAAATGTTAGCAACAGGAGAAGTTTAGATTAAATCATTATTTCTTTTGAAGCTAGATGCATATTTTTGGATAGACTCTTGAGCACATATTTTGATATTTAATTGGTAGAATTTGAAATTTATTTTATTCCCAAATAATGTACAGTGAAACACTGAGATATTCAGTAGTCTTTCCCTTAATTCTCTTAAAGGGCACACTGTTCAGTCATCCCAAAAATATTTAGTTTTAGAAAAACATATTAATAAAAAAAGCTTTGTAGTTTGGTCTTAAAGACACTTTAATGGTATTTGTCTTTAATGTGATTTTCTTGCCACATAGTAATGCAAGAGTTTTCTGTGCAAAGTGGACAGGAAGTCACAGCAAAGGCATACAAGTGCAAGATTTAGAAATCTGTTAGAAGGCTACATGCATATAACTGTGTGAGCACTGTCTACATCAGTTGGATTCTCTTAGTTAATGTGATTAAATAATGAGCTCTTCTAAATTGAATTCAACCTGAGTCATGACATTAAATCTTCATTTCCTGGTAACTTAGACCTTGTTCTTGGTTTGAAGATAACTGCCTTCCTTGTGCCATATTTGTTTTCTGTGGAAAGCAAGGACATAGACTGAGGAAGTTTTCTCTCTCCTGAGACCTAGAATATAAAAGTTTTAGCTCTGCACTAATAAAGTATGTCAGAAAGTGTTTAATACTTTCAAGCCTATGATCTCATGGCTCTATAGGGTAAGAAATTGGAATTCACTGCTATCCAGGGCAATCCCCTGAGGATGCTATCTATGAAGAAAGGAAAACTTTTCATCAAACATGTAAGAGCGCTATATAACTCACATATGAGGACAGATACAGACACAGAATGGTTGATGTTGGAAGAGACCTCTGAAGTTCATCGGGCCCAACCCCTCTGCTCAAGTAAGGTTGCCTAGAGCCAGTTTCACAGGACCATGTCAAGACAACTTTTGAATATGGAGAAGGACAGAGACTCCACAAGATCCCTGGACAACCTGTGCCAGTGCTTAGCCACCCTCAGAGCGACCAAAATTTCCTGGTGCTTAGCATGTGTTTCAGTCTGTGCCCATTGCCTCTGGTCCTGTCACTGAACACTACTGAGGAGAGTCTTCTTTACACTCCCAGGTATTGATAAGAACCTCCTGAGTTTTCCTTTCTCCAGGCTGAACAATCCCTGCTCGTAGGAGAGGATGCTTCAGTTGTTACATTTTATTCATGGCCCTTTGTTAGATTCGCTCCAGGGTGTCCGTGGTTCTATTGTGCTGGGGAGCCCAGAACTGCACAGAGCATTCCAGGTGTGGCCTCACCAGCACTGATTAAAAGGGAAGGATCACCCGCATCTGCTGGCAATCCTTTGCCTAAACCAGATGAGGACACCATTCCCCTTTTTTGCAGCAAGGACACATTGCTAGCTCACGTTCGACTTGTGTTCACCAGGAATGCCAGGGCCTTTTCTGCAGTATTGATTTCCAGATGTTCACCCTCCAGCATATATTGGTAGATGAGGTTATTTCTCCCTTGGTGCAGGACTCTGTACTTCCCGTGGTTGAATTTCGTGGTGTTCCTGTCAGTCCATTTCTCAAGACTGTCAAGATGCCTTCGGATGGCAGTGTAACCCGCTAGTGCATCAGGCACTTGCTGTGTTGTGTTATCAGCAAATTGCAGGGAGTACATTCTGCCCCATTATCCAGATTGTTAATCAAGATGTTTAACAAGACCTTTATAAAAATTCTTCACAAGATATACCTAATAGAAGTCCATATGCCAAATTTATGATGAATCCTGTTTAATGGAAGCTTCTTATTAAAGACTTTGAAAAAAAACAACAAACCCAAACGTTCAGAATTTGTTAGAAATCTTTTGCATCAGAACTAATATTATTACCTGGAGCAAAATATTCCAATGCTACCATTATTTTGTTGCAATAATTCCAAAGCATTGGGTTCCTACAAATACAAGGTTGCTACTCAGTATCACATAAACCATTTACGTGGTACAACTCTGATTAACAGTTAGAAGGTGAATCAAAAAAAACCCCACATAAATGAAGTCTCATATATACTGACTTCATACCTAATCATTCTATCCTATTAATTTGTAAACTACTGGATGATAATTTAAATAAATAGTGTAGTTGTAGCTCAGTACACAGATAAAAATTAATCTGAGTTTTCTAGTTTGATACTAACTTCATTTTTCATATTTATTTTTAATGCTTAGTAGATTGCATGGAAAACTAAGGCTTTACCAGATTTGCATCTTGCATAACAATCATAGCTGCTCTGACACAATAGACAATAGCAAGCAAGATAACAGTTGTCTTGGCTTTGCTTACAGGATATAACTGAAAAAAGCATTTAGATTTTTGTTTTATATTTTCTTTCTTTTTTTTCCCTATGACATCTCAAAGTGAAATGCTGCAAATCCTCTTTACCTTTAGTTTTATATGTGTGTAGAACATAAGCCATATTTAACACAATAATTATTTATTAGGTATTTGTTATAGTCATTTTAGAAACCAAAATTACTTCCTCCTCTGCTGTTTTATATGTAGTCACTGGATTCACCAGGGATAGAGGCCGACCAGTTCAGTAAATAGTAAGTGGGAATTTTTTCATGGAACTTCACTCTGTGTACCAAATTCACACTCCTAAAATAAAAAATGACATATTTATTATTTTGGAAGGCACTTTTGTTAGAGATGAAAAGCATTGAAATTAATGATAGGAGACTAAAAACAGTTGATAAAGAAAGTTAAATATGCAGAAAGAAAAATTAGGATTCTGAAAATATGATTAACTTAAGGGGGAAAAACCTGAGCTCTGATATTCAATAGAGGAGGAAGGTAATATCCATCATTATGCAGATAGCTGCAAGTATTAAAGCATATCTGGGTTGTGTCTGAAAAGAAGCTGAATAAGGCTGTGGTTTCCTGAGCAGAGAGGTGGCAGTTATGCCCCAGGTAAAACTGCTTCATCTCTCTTGCAGAATTTATTTCCTTGAGTTTCTTCCATGTGTTGTTCAGACAATGTTGTTTCTTCAACCACAGGATAAACAAGATCGACGAGATTACTTGGAGCTATCAGAAGTGGAAAAGAAAATGCAGGGAGATTTTTCAACTGGGTCATCCTCCATATACAATTCAAACTTTATTTTGTGTTTTATGTCAAAATCAAGTTTACTGAAATACCATCAAGATAAGAGCATTTGGTTCAGGGAGGGTGTTTGACATCTTGTCAAGCATCTGACACCTTGTCAGATCATCACTGAAAAGCTATCAGAAACACATTCATGGATTATCAGCATTAATTGTGTTGCAACTAGTTGTCCATCCACTGGGACAATGTTTTTCATACTTCTGGTAAGTAAGAAGGAAGCCTCTGTGTGAGGAGACTAGGAAGCAGACAAAAATATCTGTGGCAGAAAAATCTCTTGGCAAGTTGGTGGGGAGGTGAGGATTCATCATCATACATTAAAAAGACTTCTAGTGAGAGAGACCAAGAAAATTCTTTTTAGCCCTTCAATAAGGTCTTTATTTTCACTATGCACATCACTGTAAGATGCATCAAATCCAGTAATAGTGACCTGAAAACTCAAATATGACAAACTTGCAAATATAATCTAATGGAGCATTAGTGAATTTGCAAAAGGACCTCTTTTTGTACATTATCAGTGGTCTGGAAGACGACAAGATTATTGCTGATATAATGTATGGATGAAATAAAAATGCAGAAGTGCTAAATGGCAATTCTTAGTTTTTTTCTTGACTGATTTTTTTATTTTTTGTTGAGATCTCAAAAAGTCATCCTTGCAGAGTGGTGAATTTTAGAAAATTACAGTAGAAAGAAATGCTGAATTTTATGTATTTACCTTATTGGAATACAGTACTGACAAGATTTTTGATCTATAACTATGGAAAATTTTAATACAGTTACAGAGATGTCACCAGTTTTTGTATGAAGACAGAGGATGGTGTTACTTCAATATTGTTTATTTATTGATTGTCTGATACTTTGAAGAATAGTACAGCAAATGTTCATGGTTTCAGAAGAGTTATTAGAAAGATCTGAAGCCTGAGAATTAACTTATTGAGAGACACAAGAAAAATATGGTCACATTAATCTTTGTAGAAATATAAGAAGAGTTTATTTTTGCACAATCTCTAGCAATTATAGAAGTAGAAAATTAGTACTAGAGGCCCTCTTAAATCCACCAGAAGTCAATGAGTTTCAATGATGGTGAAAAGAGAAAGCTAGAAAAAATTGTATCTGAAATTAAGCATTTTCTTTTAACAGTGTGTGTTACTGATGTTGAACACGCCTACCAGATGATAGAGTAGAATCTTCATGCACCTGAATTATTTAGTTCTAAATTACACATGCTTCTAAATAATATACATCAGGTAGAAGAAAAGCTATAGGACAAAAGAAATACTTGATGAAACTAATTTTTCTTTATAGAACAGGTATAATTGCCATTCTTGACTTTAAAATATTAGTTTGTGATCTTGAATAAGAAGAATCATATTTCTTATGATTAATCTTATGATTCAGGATTAACTGGGCATCTTTTGAATACGCTTGAGCAGGTTTGGGGTTTTTTTTTAAGGCTATTGAAAGCAAGTTTAGATTACCTTAAGGGTTAAACGAATACCACATGCTGTCTTAGATTCTAACACGTTTTCACTTCTGAAGAATAAACAATAAATGGGCATTAGCCTTAAAATTTATTTTTTTAAACTCTCTGTCACATAGCTCTCTGTGTTCTTTGAACAAAGGGAATTCAGTGAGTTAGATTTCAAAAGAACTCAAAGAAATGACATCTCAAAGAAATGGCCAAATAGCTTGGAACTTTTCTCTCTCTCTCTCTCTCTCTCTCTCTCAAAAAAGCACTCGATGAGGGATGTTTATGACACAGTTTTTTGAATAAATGACTAAACTGCTACCTAGAAAACAAATGAGGTAATTCTGAATTTTAAGAAACTCTGTAGATCTCAGATTGAAAGAGAAAATCCAGGGAAGTCATAGAAATTATGCCCATCCTTTGTCCAAAAAATCAATTATTGACCTTAGCAAAACAGTCTGAAAGTATTTTCTAGTAGTGTTTAAACTTGTTTTCTTCTCTAAATTGCATACAAATCTGCCATCTGGGGTAGCTAATTTGATGGCTAGTTGAGTTTCCTTTAATATTGTCCTTTTTAGCAAGAACTCAGTCTTAACTATGAGGCTAAAAAAAAGGCAAAAATTTTAGCAAAGATATAGTATTTACATATTTGGTTAACATTTTCACTTTAATGTTTACTAAATAATGGAACAGAATGCACATTTTAAAGAAAAGTACTATCCAGAAAAATAAAACCAGTTATTCTAAATATTTAATCACTGAAGATTTAGAAAAATAATTATTATTGCTTATCTAAGGAGCCCACAACTGGAACATTCAAAGTCCTATTTGCATTCATAGTAACGGAAGAGTTTGATCAGGAGCAAGGTTAAACACAATGAAATACCTGCAACTGTCTTTATCACAGAGGCATCATAAAAAAACCCCTAAGAAACAGGATTCCAAAGAATACTACAAATATTATGTCTACAAATTCAAAAGCCTGAGGATTATCTTCAAAAGACAATTTATTGGTTTTATTTTTTTAAAGCAGAAGTCAGCATTGTGATTTTTAGCCATATTTAATTAATGGTTTATCATATGCACTGTACATATCAGACAATATTCTGTACTTTTAAAAGATTTCTGAGAAAGAGAGTGCTGTATTTCAACTTCAGTCTGATTTGACAGATGCCAATCCAGTAGTGGTTATCTCATGTAAAAATTATGCACTTGAATTTTAAAAAAAGATAAGTAAATATATTGCATAATCACAGAAATTAATTAGCCCAACCAGAATTAAATAAAATTAATCAAGTAGTTATACAGACTTTTTGGAGTCAGAATAACAGTACTATTATCTAATTGTGTCTTTGCAGATAATGAAGGTATAACTGTATTTTAGGATTACAAATGAGAAATTTCTTTTACATATAAATTTAATAAATCTCTCTAAATATTCTGTTAACTAAAAATAAAATACAAATCACAAGTAGAGACATGTTCAGCATTTGAAAAGATGAAAATGGAGCTATAATTTATGTTTGTTAAATGATAAATAACTGAATCAGGACATCTGGTATAATGTACAATAATTTCTAATATAAAACATGAGCTTGTAATGTTGAAAAATCAATACAATGAAAAATCCTCTGGAGTTGAAGAATGTGAGTAGATCATACAGGAACAAAAAGCTGAAGCTGCTAATATACTTGAGCAACAGAAAAAAAATAAAAGTCTGTTCTTGAAATTGAAAAACTAGACAAGACCTTGCAGTCACTGCATCTGGATGTAATAGCTTCCTAGCAGAAACACAAAGTGGAACTTGCTCAGCTAGAACAGCAGATAACACAGCTTGAAAGAGACCTTACAGATGCCAGGAATTTTATAGTCAAAAAGAGCAGGTATGCTTTTGCTCTGAGAATGAGCAAAACAGCTATCTCTTTAGAAATCACATTGCAAATGTGAAGGAGCTGGGCATGCACTACCTCATACATATTTGTTATGAATTCTGTGGAAAAAATATCACTAATTTTGTTAAGTACATATTTCTCTGGGTTTTGTCTCTAAATTCAAGATATGTTAGAGTTTGTGATTGCAATGCTGACAAAATGCATACTGATAAAAATAAAATGAGTGCAGTAATATGACATCTGTTATGTTTGCAAATATTTTTATAAGTGTATTTGCTAGTTTCAACTGTGAAACCCATTCATATACATTTTCAATGTCAGAAATCTACCTTGTCATACTTTTTCTTGGGATAAAATATACAAAGGCCTAGGAGTTTTATTTACTCTTTACACTCTTCTCTGTTGATGCTTCCTGCACAAAAAATGTTCATAAGTTGGAAAAGTTTGGGCTTTATTAATAGCATGGTATTTCTATCAATGAAATACACAATGAGCAGGAATAATTTCTACTTATTTGGGAACTTTGCCAAATACATAATTTCAATTAACAGTGACACCATTTAGAATAGTCTGATTGTTTTTGTTGTTAATATTTTGTTTTGGTTTTTTTACTAGTGTACTGAAAACAATAAAAATCAACCAAGCCCTTAATTTTTGATTGGGTTTCTGAAAGAGATATACAAGACATCTGCAGACAGCTTAGAAATCAACTAATGAGGAAGTAGTGTTGATTGTTTAATTTCTAATCTTTTGTTAAACAAAAAGAACAACAGAAGAGAATTAACTTCCCAACAATCTTTTCTGTGTAATTAGAACCTTTTTCTTGTTTACCAAATAAACAGAAAAAAAAGGAAACATATAACTGCAGCAGGATATTATACCCTGTCTATTTTGTTTTGCACACCTGAAAAAATATGTTAATACAAATAATTGTTGTCATGTTAGCATCACTGGTTTCAAGCTGTCTGAAACAATTTTACATTCTCAATAAGGAATATTTAACATTTGAACCAAAAACAGTACAGCACGAATAATTAAAGGCTTAAGTTAAATACATAGACAGTCATTTAAATTTAGATCTGCAATAACATTTACTATTATTCTCTAAGGCTTTGACTGTGCTTGACAGAAACAAAGTACTCTGGGATTAATTTCAAGAAATGGTGCCAACTGTGCGCAATTTGCTGTAATTAAGACATGAAAGAGTACTAAATATTCAGATTAAAAGAAGCATGATGGAGCATGATAGAGAATCAAGGTGTGGCATCAAGCCAATAAAGCACAGTCAGACATGAATGCTCAATAGTGATTAATATGAAACTTATGCCTATAAACTTGTAGCATGTACTTAACAACAATGCAGAGAAAAATTACAATCACAGCACTGTGTCTTAAGGAAAAGGGCTCTTCTAAATCCAAAGTCCAAAATGTGTGTAACATCTTCAAACAATGACAAGAGTGCCCAGTAATGTATTTTTACACAAATAAGATGTTTAAACAATGAAAGGCAGGGCGAAAAAAAAAGGTAGAACGGTAGTTTTTTTTCCTTTGGGATATCCCTGTGCTTTGGGATATCCCTATGGCTATATCAACTTCCTGCATTCGCCAATGTCAAATGAAACAGGTCTGTAGCAGTTGGAACCAAGAGACTAAGTACCCCCCTCCTTTTTTTTTATTCATCAAACATTTTCCTTTTTTTTAAAGGTAAAGTATTCATTTAGATCAAACTGCATTTCTCATTTTTCTCTCAGAATTAGATGGAATATTTCTTCTTGCCTTTGAACTTATAAGTATTGATTAATGATGTATTTATTGTAATACTGAATCTTTTCTTCAACAGACTTTTTTAAATTAAAGTCCTTGTAACTTTTTGATCCTAGAGGAGATGTGGGTACTTGACCCAATTGCTAATGAGGTGCTGTATAATCTCATGTATCCTATAGCTCAAAATAGCAGGATGCAGTATAAAAAGTACATCATAAAAGGCCCTCTTGGAATGCTTTTTGTCTTCACAGGCAATACGCAAAAGAGATGACCTTCTGAGAAAGTCGGACGCTGATTTCCTGCAGGCAAGGGAAAGTATCAAAGCAAAAGTGGCTGAGGTGGAGCACCTTGACAGTGTGGTCAAGAAACTGAAAGCCAGTATCCAGGACACACAGAAAGAAAAGAATCAGACAGACACAGAAACCACCATACTGAGAACTGAGATTCAGAAGCTAAATCAGTAACGGCAGGGTGTGCATAAGCAGTGCAGAAAGACAGGTAATAATGTACAAAAATAGTAATATTACAGAAATATGAATTTTGTACAGTCTAATGGAATAGAATTTTCAATCATATGTGCATATGATTGTTGTCGTCAAATGAATATAAAAGTTTCCCTGTTCAGCTCTAGAGTAAATTTACAGATACAGACTGTGACTTCATCAAAGAAAAATAAAAACAACTGATTTTTTTTTGTAGTTCTATTTCCATCCTATGATCCTTGTATTAATTTGGTGAAACATCTATTTCTGTCCCAGAACACCTGTTCATTCATTAGCAATGCAAAATGTAATTTTAAGTTACAAGTTTGATATAATTCTTAATATTTTAGGTGACTTTTTAAACTGATACAATTAATTCCTGTATAGATAAGTTAACAGCTTTAGCCATAGTGCATTAATGAATATGGACTTTTTTCAAGAGACTAGCATATACAAAAACAAAACAGGATGGGAAAAACAAGGAATCATTTCATTATGAACAATAAACTGCTTTAAGTAATTTTTGGTTGATACTTTTGGCTGTCCCAGTGTACATGTGTGTTAGAAGTAGTTTTCAAAATAGGCAAATGCAACAAGGAAATTGCATTATTAATATTTTGAAGTCACAGTATAGTGGAACTTGAAATATACTACTTTTAGCAAATAAAATATTAATGAAGTCATTTGGAACATAATAGACAGCCTGTGTCAACCCCTTAATTTTCTCTTCCACTATTCACAACATTGCCAGATACGTGTTTCTGGATAAAACCCCCTAGAGGTCCGCTGCAAATTCTTTTTCAATACAACCAGATCATTGCAGATAATTGTATTACACAGGGTATTGATCCAAAATCGTTGTGCACCGGAAACATCTGAAAAAACATGATTATAGCTTTCTGTTTATTGTTCGTACATCATATAAGCAGGCTTTTGTGTGAATCACCTGTAAGAAAGGCAAGGTGGAAACATCAGAGAAATTACCTCTTTACAAGAATCTATTGATCACTTTAAATCAAAGAAGTATGTTTGACATAAGATTACCTGCCAGTTTGAACATTAGGTACACTATGTTATAGCCTGGGGCAGTTGTAAGTCTGACAAAGGGATTGTAAATAAAGCATGCAGCTGCTAGCGCCTCTGGCTTGGGATCAACCAAGGCTCAAGTCCAAGGCATAGGTAAACTTAAAATAATTTAACCCTTTTTTACCAGGACACACTGTGAGTTAAACCTGACTAATAAAAGTAGTGACTAAATCCCCTTTTGTATGTTTAAATAGCTATGCAATTACAAAAAACTTGTTGTTTGATCTGTTTACAAATCAAAGCAGGTATAAATAAAATAAATTTTGGTACATAAATCTATTTCCACACAACAAATCACTGCTCTAAACTACTTCTGTGAACTTTTAAAGCACTGTTAAAGATCTGCTTCTGGATAATAGAGACAATGTTATCTCATAAAATTGACAGGGACTTAATAAGTTCTAAAATTTAAATAAACTTCCTTTGTTATATAAATTATTGTCTTCTGGACAAAAATGAACAGATCAGCAATTGAAAATCTTTTAATGGCAGAGGTTAATATTATATGCGAAATATTTACTGTTCCTTTGATTTCAAACCCGGACTGAATACTAGGAGCCCACAGATAAATAATGTTATTCAAATAAGTAGTCATATTGGTTCCAGTGAGACCATCTACCACATGAAAATTATTCACAGGTGTATTGCAGAAATGGGTCCAAAATGCACTGACAAATACAATCTTTCATATATTATAAGTCTTATTGAATGATGACAGCTTAGGCTTGACTTTACCAATATTGCTCATTTTTTAGATATGAAAGAAAAATCTGCTCTAAATTGTTTTTCAAGCTGTACATTTTTTTAAACATATGTTGACATTAATAACTGTTTAACTTATTAGTTCACAGAGATTTGGATTTGCTTGATATTAAGTCAAGATGAGCTGTGTGTGATACGTACTGCTTGTTAAACATTTAGCTGTTAATGTTAGCTGTGTACCTTTCTGAGGCACAAATTTAAACAGTTTATATACAGTAATTTTACCCATGGAAATGGTGACTGTTGTATTTTGTGAGAAGTCGGATTATGTTACTGTCAATTAGAAAAGAACAATTTTTTTTTTATATAAGGAAATTAATCTTCTGAATATTCTGAATTCATAATGGAAGATATGATAGCTGAATTTAGATCCTGTGCATATGGTGAACGTTGTCAGACATTAAAGGCAATAAATGCAGAATCATATTAACAGAGCACAAATGCTTTTATTTAAGGGATTCTATCAATCTAAGCTGAAAAATGCTGTTTTCTGACTTCATTGAAGTCCAGTGTATTATCACTCTTTAATATTATACTAGAGCACATTAAAACCAGGAATTTTTACATATGACCATGTGAATGTCCCTGTTATTATATGCATTGAATTGCTATCATGAAAAGATTCTGAATTTCTTAGATTTTTCTGGTGTCAGATTTAAAAATAATTTGAATACTGTGAAATAAAGGAATTGCGTGCTAATGCTTGTTGTGAAGCACTTGTTTTAATGCTTAGTTTTATTCCACAATATCCTACACCTGTTAACTACATGTGCTTATATGTCTGAAGCCCTATATTTATGAAAGAGTATAAAAACAAATACACGTGTGTGGATTTGCATCTGTGAAGGAACACATACACCTGCACACTAACACAAATGCAAGTGTGTACATAATAAGGGCTAAATATTTAAATTAAAGCCTATGTACATATATCTTTTAGGAAAATGGTCAACAAAGAACAAAGGAAAAATGTCTTTGTCTTAAATCACTTATTTTTCTGAGAGCTGGCAGTGTGCAGCTATGATTTCTTTTGGTCTAAGGAAAGATTGCCATCTATTGGATGACCTTGGAAAAGAATGGGTTTTTACTATGTATGTGATCTGTAATTCATGAAAAAATATAATGAAATTGAAGACTTCAAGCTTAAATTGTATATGTTATTATTGTTAAATGGTGTAAAAGCTGCTTTATTTTCAAGTTTGTGATTTGGAATTCTAGTTTGACTTGTGCTGCAAAATACAAAGGTAATAGGTATTTGCTTTAGAATGAACTAGATACTGGATGTGCATGTATACAGTAAGCTCTGGTAGCAGTTTAAATGTTTGCAGAATATGGAATCTGAGTTCCTTTATTTAAGTTTTCTGTAATACCAGGAAAGAGACTTAAGCCAGCTATTAATATATTTATAATATATTTTCCTCTTAAGATTTGGGAACGGAATGACGCTCTTCTCCTGGAAACAGTATTTGCCCAGCTCTTACAGAGGATTGCACTGCATTGCATTTAAAACAAAAATATCACTCGGCTTCAGCTTAAAATGTAATGCTTGCTTTTTTTTTTTTTTTTTAACTTTCAGCCCAAGAACTTGCCAGTCAAGATGAAAAACTTCTTCTAATGGAATCCAGCTTGAAAGCAACTCAAGAGCAGCTAAGTGAGCAAATAGCAGAAACAGTTCGCCAAGAACAGAACGGTAGAAAATCACAGACGGGGAGCTGAAGACCCTGAGAAAACATATTCTAACTTCTGAAGAAGAAATTAGTGATTACAAGTGAGTTACTGCTTTTTCAGTATTTGAGAAACAGAAGACATTAAAGTCAGCAGTAAATCCTTTTAATATGTACTGTATTAATCATTTCTCTCAGGTAAGATGTAGTGTAAATGTGTTCTGTAACTCTACTGAATAAACTATTAAGTCTAAATGATTAATGTATGTTTTAAAATACAGTCTGCACTTAAAAATTGAGTGTTGAAAAATACTATTATTAGGAGTCTGCTTTATTTTTAAAAATAAGATTCTGTAGAGTTGAAGTAGAATAGTATGCATATGTTTATTATCTATCTGTTAATGGTATTCTCATCTTCCTCTTTTTAGAGACCAAAGGTTACATATGGGTCTTATTGTCTTTCTTTTTTTGTTAGAGAAGCTGCCTTTAAGCAAGAGGCTACAAAATTAAAGGAAATTTGGTGTTTGAACTTTTAGTCACAATAGCATGGCATATATGAAGTTGTTAACATAAACCAAAAAACCCAAACTGTATACTTTGGAAGAGTTTACACTGAAAAAATTACTTTTTGTTCTAATCAGTCAAATTTAGTATCTATTAAATTGAAGGCTAATTCTTGGGATTTAATCAAAAAGTAACAATGTGCTAAAATTAGATTTTATAATTTAGCTTAATATTAACTATATTTTATATTGAGCCACAAAATGATTCATTATTTAGAGTTCTTGAGATTTAGAGTATGCTAAGAATTACTCACTTCAGTTGATTCTTTTTTCATGCAGTCATTCTCTTCTTATTAAAGTTATGTTACATTAAGCAATCCCTATATATACAGACTGAATCTCAAGCTGTTTTGTAATACCGCAGCACATGAGGAACACTCTATACAACATAATTTGGCTGCAAAAAGAAAGTCTCTTCATTTGGTGGTGGACTGAACATTTAGAGCTAAATATTTTATCTCAAATTTGTGGCAAGCATCAAATATTATCTCAGTAAATCTTCTCTGAGGAAGACTTGCTATATTCAGATGCAACAAAAATCCTGCATCTAAAGTAAAATATTATATACGCTCAGTGTAAATGATTTTTAGACTGCAACTTCATCTGTTCTGCAGTTCAAATTTTTAAGTTAATTTTTATACTGAAGACTGGGAAAAGCTTCATGGAAGGAACACTGTCTTCAGTAATGTGTCTTCATTTCTTTAAATAAAATAGCTTGGTGGTTTTCAACCTGTAGTTGTATCTCTAAAGACATTACTAGTACTTCTCTAGGGAAAACACTGTCACTAATTTACTTTCCTAACACAACTTGAATCTTTTGCCACAGTGGGTTTTCTTAACCATTTGAAGTTATTCCTCAGTTTACAAAATGCCATGTTAAGCCAAATCTTGTAGATATTTCTTTGAAAATAAAAAGGATGCAAACTTCTAGGACTACTGATTGTGGTAACTTTGTGTGAGATGGGGGGGGAGGGAGGGGGGGGAAGTGGAATTGAAACTCCCAGCTGTAACTGATTGATTGTGTCATGAAATATAGCTTTTGAGAGAGCAGGAATTTTGCAAAAGTTCACTGAAATGAGTTTCACTAATGTTGAAATAGAAGGCCAAATGATAATCATTAAAAGATTTTTCAGAAGGACTTTTTAATAGACTTTTTATACTTTATATGAACAAATAAAACTTGAATTAATCTCTTCACATGCAAAAATTATTAACTAACTGACATTCTTCTGTTCTGTTTTCTACACTTATTCAGTGACTTTGGAAGTTTGTTACTTCAGCACATGAACATAATAAATTTTGATTGAGGGAAATATTTTCTTAGCGCTATAGATTATCAAAATTAATTTTTATTTAATCTTATGTAAATTTTTGAATTTAATTTTTGATACCATTGCTTTTTAAAAGTACTCTGACTCATTGTTACTGGATCACAGTAAGCAAATTATTTGTTGAATCTGGAAAATTAAAACTGCAAATTCAAAACAGTAGGTTTAATAAAGTGGAACTGGTAAATCTAAAAAATTAACAACAAAGTCATTTAAATATTGACAATTGCCTTTAAAACAACATCTTACTGTGTACCTGAAAACAGTAATACTGTGCCAGTCGGTATCTTCTCTGTTCTGTTGCTTGGGAGACAGAAAGAACAATGGATCTCTGTCCCCTGGGTCTTTTGGGACAGGGAATGTCATAAGGGTTATATTTAGTCACTATGAAGGGTACTGCATATATCATAAAGTAGCATCCCTTTGGTGCTGACTTATTCAAAGTCATACAGTCCTGGACTTTTCCTACCTTCCTCCTTAGTGAATCTGACAAATGCAGCTGGTATCAAGGCGAGAGCACAGGACCATACAAAGAAAAATGCAGCGCAGCATAAATTGGTCAGCTAAAACTACATTGAGACCTGGGATTCTGCTACAGCAGTTGGGAAGCCTTTGCGGGAAAAGGTCCCTTTCTGTAGGCTTTTATTTCCGTGTTGTGAAGTCCTTGTTATAAGTTATTTTTCATGGAATGGTGAAAAAAGGAAATGGTTGACTACGATTTAAAAACAATCCAAAAGTCCCTTATATTCATTAATTTACCAGAATAAAAATATTTAGTTTTAAAACAGAGTAAGAATATTTTCTGCTAATTTCACAGGGTGCCCAAAATACATTTATTTCATAGGGAAACAACTGAATGTTTTTAGAAGTCACAGTCTTTGTTTGTTGTATACTTATCCTGGATGAAATAAGCGTAAGGTAACACAACCCCAGTTCCATTCCCCACCCCTCTACCCTGCTTGCCTCCCCCCCAATATAAGCCTGTTACACCTGAAAGATTTGTTCAGAATGTCCAGTGGGAACCTGGAAATCGTAATAATTTGTAGTATTGATTGTGTGAAGCTATGCAGCTGGGGCCTCTAGTGAATAGACAGGAATAGACATTTTATTGATTAACTTTTACAGTCATATTTTCAGGACTCTGCTGCAACATAATTTTCACTTCCCAGCTTTGTGCTGCTGCATCATGAAACTTGGATTCTTCTCTCTTAACATTTACCCACCTGAGAGAAACAGTACAGACTTGTCTTTTTTAAGCTGTGCTCTGCAGAAATGCATAATATTTGGTGTAGTGAATTCTTTTAATTTCCCCTCTGCTGTCACAATAAAATGAAAAATCTTCACAAGTGATGTTAACAAGTATTGAATAAGTTGCACATCCTCCCTAACCCCCCATTAGATCCTATTTGTAACACCTTCTAGTAATTCTATTCCTCCTTTGCATTTTCATTTTTATTTTCTAAGTGGATAAGATTTTGGCAAAAGCAACCCCCCTCTTTACATCCCCAGGTTCCAGAAGTGCTTAAAGGAAAACCAGAACAGCCTCATAATGAAATAGATGCTTTTATTAGTTAGAGACATTTTGAAAGGAGAAGACAAAATGTTCACATGAAAATCTGAAAAGAATTATCAGTAAAATCTGATTCATTTTTAGGAGTGACATCCTGCATTAACTAAAATTGCTTTTAAGTTTACTGAGAGGGCAGGATTTCGGTACAGTTACTTATAATTTTAAAAACATACGTAGACGTACAGAAGTCTTATACAGCCAAAATATTAAAAACCATTTTTTTTTTTCATTTCTGGTGCTATTAAGTTCCATCAAAGAACAAAAATGGCATTGTGCCATTGTAAAAAGGACTGTTGCATATTTGCTGTTTTCTTTAGTACGGCTTACTTTGTACATTAAATGCCTAAGCCATTTCTCTTTCATGCACTTAGAAAATTACCAGTGAAAATCCTGGTTCACTTTTATTTGTGTAGTGACTGTTTATTATTAGTTACTTTATGTGCTTAATTTCATGTGAACCATGTTTTTAACATGTTTAATAATGATTTATAGGCTAAATATACACCATCCCATCATCACTAGTCCTAATATGATTTAAATGTCTGTCATCCCACTACTTTTTCTATGCTATGTTGCTATTAACATCTTCTAATTATAACAATGCTTAAGATATTCATGGTCATGTTTCCTTTTGTCCTGCCCCTCTCATCAGAGACATGATGGTGTGCACCATATGGAGCTACAACTGAGGCAGAAACTCTCCCACCCATCAAAAAAGGTTCACTTTGTTTACCATTAAACTTATGACTGAATAATTCCTATTTTGTTTTAAAAATTCAGGAAAAGTGTGGAGGACTTAAAGGTAAGAATAACAGCATCAAAGAAAGAGGATGAGTAACAATTTTCTCAAGACTTCAGTGTCCACTGGTGCTGGAGGTAGAAATAGTCTCAATCTGGTGAAGAACTAGAAAATTCGAAGAAGAGGTTTCTTCATATGCATAGAAAATGAATGTTTTATTTAGCAAACTGAGTAATAGCAATATCAGATTTTAATGGCATCCTAGGCCCCAATCTTTCCAACATATGTGAATGCGAGTCACAGTTTCACAGTTTTGCGAAACCAATTACCCTATAAACATGTGAAAAGCTGTTCACAAGTTTACAACATTGAAGATGAAAACTGTTTTAAGAACCACTCATGATTTTGTTTTGTAATTGTGATGTTTTATTATAAAAGTAGTGCATTACAATGTAAGGATTACAGGAAATCAGTGAAATGTCTGACTGTATTTTATTTTAGACTAATTTAATGGATATCCAAATCAGTGTTTGTGTGTGTGATTTAGTTAAAGAAAGGGGAAATGGTATTCCCTCTTCTGAACATTTGTGGAGATGTTAAATGAGATCAAGGCAATATTTCAGTAAGTTTTATATGTTCTAGGTAGATAATCCCCTAAGTGCTCAGGACTCCATGTATAGCATGTTAACTGAATTTCTAGATTTTCTATTTAGTTTCTTTCTCCTTTTCTATTTTGACATATCCATGCTAAGGCTTCTTACAGTTGTGGTAACCTTTTCATCATGAATGAAAGGCAAACTTTAAAACTTTTCAGAAGTAAAATACTTGAAATCTTTTTAATGTTTATTAAACAAATTAGATGCAAAATATAACAAATGTTTCTAAGAGCAATTTTTCATACTGCACAAATTCAGGACTAGTTATAGGTCCCAAATTTCATTGGAGAATTCTAAGGTTTATCATGACATAGCTGAAGATTGCTTAATTCCATTGCTTTATCTAGTTCTCTAAGAGCAATTGAAAATCTAAAGTATTTTAATAAGCTGGCAACATTGTTTGATTTTTAATTTCTAGCTATTACTGGAAAAAGTAAGACATTAAATAAATAAAAATTTGTGTTTCTTGACTTCCATAGTACCTATGACACAAATACTAAAAAGAAAAATAAAATAATTATTTGTTCAAGTATAGGATATGATCCTACACATTTGTGTCTTCCCAAACACTATAGTTATGACTGGGAAAAGCTGAATTGATTGCAGTGGAAATCTACCTGACAGTAAGTATTTGCAGTGGCAGACAAAATTATTTAAGAAAAGAGAATATAAAATTAAGAAAGACAGATGGACTCATAAGAGTGAAATACAAATAGTCTGAATCAGGATTGATTTCAACATAATGTGGTAGAGGAATCCCCACTTATTGATCAACTTTAAAGCCCATGCACAGCACTTAAAAAGATAAAGTAAGCAAGGTCAGATAATCAAAGCATTTAAATAGTAAAAACAGCAACTGCCACTGTAGACTGCTAAAATAAATCCATAATACAAATTGCTTTAGCAAAAAGTGGATGAGCAGCTGATCTTCCTATTGAACTTTTATACTGTTCAGTGACCACACTGGGGAGAGGATTGGAAGAAATGCCTTGAAGATCAATATTGAGTGAGATGTAGCAGGGATTCATTCTGAACATGAAAGAATTACAAGTATGAGAGTAGAGATCTTGAGGAAATGTCATCAAGAAAGGACTGTTCTTTTAAAATATCACACATATTATATGAACATAGTATTAGCTGACATTCTGTTATGAACTTTGAGCATTCAAAGCTTATTAAATCAGAAATTTATCTATTGCAAAACATAAAAATAGGACAAAAAGAACTCATTATTTCAATGAAATTACTACTAAGAATTTAGCAACCTCTGTCTTCAAAACAAGGGGAATTTTAATCATAATAATTAATATAATGTTCAGTTGAGGCTGCTGTTTTCTAGCCATATGTATTTCAAGTCTTCTGCTGAATAGGAATGATGGACTGGAATATTGTATTGTTTCTCTGTTTTGGATTTTTTTTTTTGTTTTTTCAAAGATCAACCTGCACCTGTAATTAACATGTTTAATGTAAGTGCTATTTCTGCAAATCTATTCCAAATAGCATTTTCATAGATATGTTAAATATTTTGTAGAAACTACAATGCTCTAATAAAAGTGTTTCAAATGTCAATTCTTCCTAAACCTCTTTAGGCTTTGAATTTTAAAGTAGATGTTAAAAATATACCATAGCTTTCATTTATACATTAATTTTTCCAGCACTATTCAAAGAGTATTTGTAAGAAGGAAATAATAGATGTGGAAGTTCTACAGTAGCTCATAGTTTCAAATATGTTGTTTTAATTCACTCTTTTATTATATCATTGTATGTGAAATACTGCATTTTCATGGACATATTACCCTTTCAAAATGCAGAATCCTGTTTTTCTTTCTTTTTGACAGTAATCTTCCTTTACTTTCAGGTTCATTGCCCTACCTATAAAAATGGCATTATTGTTAGAAATTAATAAGTCAAGGTTTGAAGGTATTTGTATTTCAAATAATAAAAAAGGAGTACTAAAACTAGAGTGTTTCAAGGATTTAGAAAATATTTTTTAAAAAAACCCAAGTAAAGAGTGCCCTTGTGTTCTCTTTGAAGATCTTTTTTGATAAAATATATTAAAGTAACAGATTCCCAAAATCATGACGTTTGTTCACTATGGTAACTGTACAATACACCCTCTTGTAACGTATAATTATTTCCAACTAGTACTGGCTCCATTTTTTGCTGTATGAATTGCTGATTACAGCAATTTCAATGGTAAAATTGTGAAAAACCATATTCATAGCTGTCAAAGAAAGGTCAGCTTATTTACATTCATTAAGAACTTGGAGGGCCATACAACATTCTTTTCCTTTGGGATCCTTACAGTTATTGATTTGTATACAGCTGTAGGAAAAATTAGTTAGAATTATATTTTACTTACCACTGGAGGGTGCATATTAATAACAACAAAATTCTACATTTAAAAAAATTAGGAAGAGCAAATTAAATAATTGTCATTTTTAAAAATTAAAATTGTTATATTTAACTTTTAAAAAATAATCTCTTTTGAGCAGCCTGAGGAAACATTTTAGTGAACTTTTGCTAATACTCAGAATACTCATTTATTTGCACAAAAATGCATAGGCACTTATATTAATGTGACATAAAATATTCAGAACTTTCTATTTAGTAGTTATTTTTCAAGATTCTTATAAACCAAGACAATATTTAATCATATGCTTAGCCCTCTTTATATAGTGAATTTTTCTTATATAACTGTATAATTACTAGCCCCAAAATTTGATTTAAGCATATGAATAACCCTATCCTAAAAATGATCTTATGTTTGTACTCTAGTTATTAAAGACTTTTCAAGACCAAGAGCTATATAAAAACAGAAGGAAATATTATAGCCATAGCTGACAGCTAGCTCTTTAGGTATTAAAAAACAGGGGTAGTGTCTTTAAAAAAAGTCTACTACAATGTGGGGTCAGGTAATGCACATTGTCAAACTGTGATAAACCTTTGTTTAAATGGAGAGAAAGGTAGAGAAATTCAGATTTACAGACAGCGATGATGCTCAGGTGGTATGCATTTGAAATCCTGTTTGTATTACATTGATAAATACTGTACATGATTACTGCATATTTCTGTGAACTTCTAACACTTTAAATGGATTATAATGTCTTATTTTGATCATATCCATATTGTTCATTAAGATAAAATTAGATCATAAATAAATGTTTGGCTTATTTCCATTGCATTCAAAAATGTTTAAAGTAGAAAATATAGAATACAGTTTTCCATAGTGTGCATATAATAACACAAGTTTGAGATTAATCAAATCATAGTCACCTCTAATTAACAGCAGGGAGCAATTCCAACATGGGACAGGGCCAGATGACTAAGAAATGAAGCATATATTTAAAAGATGTAGCATACTAAGAAAAGAAAAATAGGTTATGACTTATGACTTAAAAATATTGAAAAGCTTTTAAAACTGTGGTTCGATGCATGTGGTTTAAACATTTTTCTTTATTTGTTTTTCAGCTGGGCCAAAAATTTTCAGAGCCCTACAGTTTTGTAGGTACAGGTTTTTTTTCAAAGTTAATTCTTTTCATTCTCCATAATTAATAGATTAAAAAACCCCGAAACTTTTGCAACTTCAGATGAGTAGCTTTTCTTTCAAATTCTGAAAATATCCGATTTGTATGCCAAAATTCTGACATTTACAATGGTTCTTGCTTAGCACCACAGGAAAAACAGTGACCAAGGAATTTATCAAGGACATACATTGAACTAAGTTGAGTCTTTCCTCCTGTTTGTTTTTTGGTTTTTTTTTAAATAGGAAGTTGTATCATTGATGAAGAAGTAAACTCAAGGAAAGGAAATGTGGTTGTGCAACAAAGACAACTGGAGAACTAGATACTTTCATGTCCTTTCAGACATAATGAAGATACTACCTCTAAACTTTTCTGAATATCCAGTCAGAGATGCTGCTGTCCGATCTGTGGCAGACTGAACTTTGCCAAGAACAACTGTAGCCAATGATAATTTGCTTTGAACAGCTAAAGGTCTTCACAAAGAAGCATTAACAAAAGACATGAGAAAACAATGTTCAGTTGTATCTCTGACTGGGGATTTGAGCCAAGGTCATTCTCATTGCAGAGTAGGAAAATAGCTCCTGAGCACATACAAGTTTTTCTGTCTCTCGGTGATTCAATAACTGCTAAACTTGCCTATGGAAAGGGGAAGACTCTGCAAGAAAGACTAGAGAGCAATCCCTCATAGATCAGCATGCAATGATGTTAGTTCAAACTGCTTCAAAATAAAAGAGAAATTAGTCTCTGTTCTCATATATCCCAAATGAGAGTTCTGATAGAAAGCAATTCCATATTTTATTTTTGCTTAATGTGAACCTCCTTACCTTCTTTTACCCCATGTCCCCAAATCCATTTACTTCAACTGCTTATGTATAAAATGATAATAGAGATATATTCTCATATCACGGATGATGATATTTATGAAACACTCAGACACCATTGTGTTGAAAATCAGCAGCTATATTTATCTTGTCTTTTTAGTTGTATCATCACATGAGCTACATTTCTCATTTTAAGACATGTAAGCTGGTGTATATGGACATTTTCGGTAGGCTGCAGATTCAGAATTTACCATTGAATGGGCTGAAAGTTTGCTTCAGGATCTTGTTTTGGACTTAATTATTTTGTGCAGTGCCCATGATTTAAAAAAATAATTAGATGAGAATTAATTTGTAGGTTTTGTGTGGCGGTGACCCTGCCTGCCTTCTCTAATAAATCCTATGGGGCTTGATTTTCCCCTTCAGGACAGTGAGCCTGAGAGGGAGGGAGAAGGCGAGGCTTGGGAATTCCCCACATTTCCCACCCCTTAAATTGTCTGTTAAGTTTTAGGTTAGTCCCCTTTCCCCTCCTAGTTTACACCCCTTTCCCCTCCCAGTTATTACATATGAATTAAGTTACTTTCAGATATATCAGTTTCTGGAAAGTTCTGCATTCTTTGTACCTCCATTGATTTGTTTAAATGTACCCCTCCCCTGATTTCATTTGATTGGACAATTGCGGTTTTGTAATCTTTTTCTGTTGGCTGGTCTGTTGTTCCTCCCCTTAGACCGCCCCTTTCTGTTCCCCTTAAAACCCCCTCTAAGGGACTGCCCTTTGTTCTTTTGCCTCCGCACATCATGTGCCTGTTGGGTCGCTGGGGCAACTGAACCCCTGTAGTCTTCTTTGCCTCTGTCTATCGCCATTTTGTCATCGCCTGCTGCTGTGCTTTGCTGAGGTCTCTGCAGACAGCTCCCAGCCTACCAGGAGCCTATGATTTGGACATCAGGGACACAGAAAGCGGTCTCCCTGCCGAGGCACGTGTGCTCCCCGTCCTGTGCGCTGACCATCTGGGCTGATAAAGCATGCAGTGACAGTTTTGGAAACTCAGAGTAAAGGATATTTTTTCACTCATGTCAGCACGTGAATATTGTACTTTAAACACTAAAAGATAAATTATAAGAAATCAAAATGTTTAATTATTTGTTCCCTAAGTGATAAAAGACATCATACAAGTTGGATGTTAAAAGGAAGTGATAATATCAAATGATAAAGCTGCAAACACATAAATATGCTTACATAGGTTGGACAGAAATTTATATACTTGACACCATTAATTCTGATGTATTTGGAGTGACAAATATTTGAATTTGCCACTGTAATTTTTTTTTTTTAAAGTAAAATCAGCATCAGAGCCTGCTTCCAAATCAAAGAGATTTCAGGAGGTACCCAACTTAAAAGTAAAATTGGATTCACCTCTTTTATGTGAATATTTTTCAAAAGGAACACCAATGGAGGGATTCCTTGCATGGTGTGCTGTATTGTCTGACTTAATCAGATCAGACAGAGATTTGGCAAGCAGACACTTTCTCTAGCAGGGAAGTAACAAGTAAAATAGCAAGAAACCCCAGCATAAGTAAGAGCCATAGCGCAGCACTGATTTTCTCCAAGACACAAGAACTTTTCAACCAAATGGATGCAGAGCTTAGATTACAGCTCACTCTCTCTGCATGCATATACTCATATATATTTATTTGTTAATATCTTCCTTAGAAATATTCATATTATTTTCATTTATACTTTTAAAGATAATTTGACATTAAGCAAAAACTCAGCAAGAAAATTTCAATCCAAACAGTTGAAGTTGGGGAAAGCTCTAGGTAACTCAAAAGTGTGTCTAATAATGGAAAATTTTGTGGTAGGCAGAAGAGTGATACAAAACTGTAATAGCATCCTGGTAATCAATGAAGCTACTAAAACTGGGGATTTTTTTAATAACTTGTTAGAACTGGTGAGTGTGCAAAGGAGTTTTTTGCTCATAGACAATCAAGTGAAGCTGAAAATAACAAGCTCTAATGAAAGAAACTTCACCTTGACATAAATGTAATACTCCCTTGCCTATAATTTTCAGAATCGCATTGTATATTAGCCCTTTAAGGATAAACATCATCAATATCCTGCAAAAATTCAAAAGAATTTTTTAAAGAAAGGAAACAACCTTGTCCTTTTTCATGAATTTTTTTCAAAATTGTAGTCAGAGATTTATAAGGAATGAACTTTAAACTGACATCTATTGCTGTCTTCAATAAAATCTAAACAGCCAGAATCTTCTTGTAGAACCAACTGGAGGGTTAAGAGGATGCCATAGCTCTGCTTGATTTAACCTTTGATTATAAGTTAATTGATTTATGTTCATTTGGAATTCCCTTTCAGATGGGTATTTCAGTTGTCAGAATTCATATAGTCTCAATATATATTCTCTTTCTAAGTCTCGTAAACTCTAGGATTACCTGGGAGTCTGTCTTAAGGCTAAAAGGCCTTTAGCCTGCAAAAGAAAATGAATACCATTCTGAAGCAGAAACTTTTATCATTGGATATGACAATATTAAGTCCATCCTTTTCATTATAGATTTCTCATCAGATTTGAGTGTTCTCCTGTAGATTGTATTGTTGACTACTGTTCATAATAGCCCCCTTCATTCCTATAAAAAACAAATGGAATTTGTCTGAGTGGCTTTGTTTTATTTTGTTGGGGTTTGTGGGGTGTTTGTTTGTTTGTCTGCTTGTGGTTTTTTTATCTGTCGCTGTTGCAGCCCAGTCCACTTGTCTGGTTAAGGAGAAGGTTCTTTGATTTACTCTGAGCCGTGCACAGGAAAAGCAACAAAATTCTCAGGAGGTTCAATATCAAATTTTACTTGCAAACTTTAGAACATTAAAGTAAAATAAGGTACTTGGCAAATTTTAAAATGTAGATATTTTGGTTAGGAAAGTACCAATAAAAAGTGTAAAATTAGACTTGGTAACATGTATAAGAGAAAAGTAAAAAATAAAATTAAAGTGTAAGAGTAGAAATGTATAAAATCACCACGGAGACAAAAATGAGATCTGAGTGTTGAAATTTTGAGGTCTCTTGGCCAAAATGATGTTGCAGTCTTGATCTACCAGAGCTGGAGGAACCCTTCAGTTTGGAGTGAAAAAAGCAGTCGTGTTATTTAATACCTAATGATGTTCCTGAATGAAAAATAATTACAGATTTTAAAGAGTGCATGAACAATAGTTGTGGTAATAACGTCAAACTCTTATCTAGTAATTTGCATTCAGAGATGTCATATTTTTGCTAAGGATGTGTAATTTAATTTAATATTCTAAGAATACTAGGATTTTGTATAGATGTGTGTGTATTTATGTATATATTTCTTGGGGAAAAAAACTGATTTTTATCGATTAGGACTTTGGAGAACAAGATAGTGAAATGTCTTGTCGTAGGTATCAACAAAGATAAAAAGATCAATACCATTTGAATAAAGGAACATGAAAAAAACAATTTATAACTGCAAATGAACATGCTAACTCACAGGAGCCAGCTAGTCTACAGAAACACTCTCTGTATGAACTGAGAATCCATGGGAAAAAATGCAGTGACTTTTTTTTCATTTATCTTTCAGTGAGAAAGGGAATAGGTTACTTGGTGTTTATTGAAGGGGAAAAATGCACACAATCTGACAATATTTACATTCTGTCTTACTCTACTGTAATTTTCTTGTCCACTCTGGAGGTTTGGATTAAATTAATTTTCTACTGATAAAGCCTTGTATACTCAAAAAAAATAGTTTTCTCTGCCTCCCCTTCTCTTGCATATGCATTTATAAAGAGAAATGTCTTTTTTTTGTTTATTTATTTTTACTTCTAACTTGACACAGCTGTGTAAAAAGTAATGTAGTTTGAGTGCTTATACTTTTCATCCATGTAATTAATATACAGGAAAGAAAGCATTGAGATAAATGGAACAATATCATAAAATGTTGGTTTAAATTGGATACTTCTAGAAAAAGAAATAAAGATTTGGCAGGAATGAATGCTTTGCCATCTAAACTATACCATGTAATCTAAACTGTTTTAAGCTTAAAAAGCATGCAAATCACAGAAAAACTGGAAGAAGGGCTTGGCTGGACACAAGAAAAACACTGCCAGGTGCAGGAGGAGCTTTTAGAAGAGCAGTCTCAGGTGAGAATTCTCCAGCTGGACAAAAAAAACTGATAAAATACTGTAGTATTCAGGTGATAGTCTTGGTACAGTATATGAAATCGAAGCTTAATATTTAAAGTAATATAAATGAATGTTTCTAGGTTATTTTTCCACTGGAAAAGGAAATATTATTTAAATAACTCTACATATAAAATTCACTTCCAACACATGAGAGTTATTACTGAAAATATTTAGTCAATATAAAAGAACATTACTTCTTTCTAAGCTCTTGTGGGTGGGATTCATCTTGCCTAACTTTAGCTATTTACAGCCTAGGTGGAAATACAGGAGGGAGATGCCTAATTTCCTGTTATGGTCATTGGAGATTTAATCAATTTAGAGAGTGGAATCAAGAAATGAAGAGACACCAAGCCAAACAAGTATTAACGTGTGTTTTTTGATCAGTCTAATAAAGTGTGCAGATGAACATTCAACCAGGCCTACAGTCAATATGATGGAAGAATATGTATGCAGTCACACATAATCAACTATAGGCAGATGTACGGATTAATGATCTGGTGAGTCACCTTTTCCCAATAATTCATTAAAAGCTGAAAATTATTGTATTTATTTGTCTGTCTGCTATTACTAAATATTTCACCGGGATTAATATAGGTCATTGCTCTGAAAAATAATATATAAATACAAGGATTTAAAAGGGAATTATTTATGACATAAAGAAAAAAAAAGTTAAAATAATAGATGATCTTTCCTGTGTCTGTGTCATTTATTGTTTATATTTAGGGTAATTTTTTTCTTTTGGATTTGGGGTTGGTTGTTTGGCTGGTGGTGTGGTTTTCCTTTTTTTTTAGTAGAAAAAGAAAAGGACGAGAGAATGTGGGTAGATGAGAAAGTGGGCAAATAAAAAAATAGTAGAATGACTAATAGTCTTTTCCACCCTACTGCTACCATACCATACCAATGGAGATTGATTATTTACTGCATTATTTCACTAAAGAAGTGTATCAATTTTGGAGCTTGACTGAACCTTGAGCAGAAAGAATATCATAATGTTTAACTGAAATTTCTTGCCACCTGTGAACCATTGTAGCGGTGGTTCACGCGACCGGCCGACAAACCATAAGGTTGCATTGCAAAGTGTTTCCATTGAAAATATTTTAACATTCAGAGGCAAAAAGAAAATATACAGGCTGAATAAAAGAAATCTATTTTAGTTTTTGAAGGTTTAACTACATGCAATTTCAGTAGAAATAGTTGAAGAATTACTACACAAAGTTTGGATTAAATTTTTCACTTATTGTTAAGATGTTTTCCGTTTATAGTGTTTCTGACATATAACCCATTAGGGTACTAAAAAAAAATTAAAATGCAGTAAATTTGTGGTTGTTTACTTGAATAAGTATTTTATAATATGGTGATTTGAGAGTAAAGAAAGATTTAATGTAGAGGTAAATATGCAATGAAAATCAAATTAAGCAAGTGAAATAGATAATCATGCATTGGATTATCAATGTATCATAACACTAATTTTTTAATATATGTTGATTCTTTCCCTATAGAGGCAAATTGCCAGTGGGACCAACTGGTTCCATTAGCTTCAAAATTAGTAAGTTCTTCAGATAAGTAGCTTGGGAAGGTACACTGCAGGTTTCGTCTTTCTAAAGACTCCATTTATTATCTTTACTTATGTAAAGAGTTCATTAGAAAGAATTTTACATTGAAATATGATAACTTTTTTGCCTTTTTTAATGCAGTCACATGTCTTTAACTACCAGACATAAAACTGCTTAATTCTGTGGATATATGGATTCATATGTCATAAAGCCAGAAGAAACAGTGTAATCAAGTCTCATATGTGACACAATACAGGCCATAGGACTTCAGTGAATTAAGTGGTACATCATGTCTAAGTTAATGTGACTGAAATGGAGCATATTGAAATACAGCATACATTTTTTTAATACATTTTTTGACTTTAAAAAGCCACAGTAACAGAATTTGTGACAATCTTTTATAGGTTCTCTCAATAAATCTAGCTTTTGAAAACAAACAATATGTTGATTCTGTATCATTTAACCTCTTTCTCAAAATGTCATATGAAACCTAATATGGAACTTAATAGTATGTTATCTTTTCATCTTAATCAACAGTACCTGAAGTCTCTTAAAACCAATACAGCACATAGTAGGACAAGACGTGTTTATAGTACAGTCATGGTAAATTGTAGTATTCATATTAATCTAATTATATTAATCTACATGTGTTCTTTATCTCTGCAGTCAATGCAAATTAGTATGGATTTATGATATCAATCCTTCAGTAGTTTGAGTGGAATAGATTAGTAAATGCCAGGGCAGAATTACTTGCATCTCATAGTTAGATCCAAAAAAGAATTAACAGAGAATTAGTAGAGCATTAGAGTATTAGTTTCTACTTTTTAAAAACCTTTCACAGTTTCTAAGACCGTACAACCTAAAAATGGTCTAGAATATTTTTCTAATAGTGTTTCAAAAGTTCTTAGGTATGCTCTACACAGGAAAGTAAAAATCTATATGTACTTCTGTAACTGCAATAATTTTTATCTTAAGTACTGTGAATTCCATTGTTACTTTTGATTTCTTAAATGTCTTCTTTTTTGGGGGGGAGAGATGCAGATCTAGATAATGTTATTGAACAAATTACAGAAAAGATCTTATTTTTATATTCAAGTACATTGGATTTATTATGTTGCATTCATTAATTTTTTGTGGGGTTTCTTCTCCTGAGATACCGTTTGTGCACGTAGGCACAGTGGTATGTGAGTGTATGCATGCAAATCAATGTCCATTGTTATGTCTATATGCAAGCAGTCACATAAAATTTAAAACAACTTTAGGACATGTTTGCACCTCAAAATATGACTTTTTCAAGATTCCGTTTGGGACAAGAATTGCTAACTTCTAGTTTTGTAATTAATTCCTACTAATGTGTTTTAAATTGATAGAATCAACCAAAATAGAATCAATCAGCATTTTAAAAATTAATTTTATAATTGGTATAATTTATGTATGGGGGTGCTTTTTAACATTTTTCAAGTTAAGGAATACTTTGGTAAGCATAGTTTAGCATCTCCAACACACCAATTTTCTCTGAAGTCTCTGAGGAAAGCTCAAATTTTCTCCTTCATGTCTAGTGCTAAACCCCATGTTTTAGAAGTCTTCACAAAGTAAATTTTAAATGTTTGGAAGTCTGGCAACCTAAAATAGTTTAACTTACTTTGGACCAGATTTTATAGATCATATTTTTGAGAAAATTGTTCCATTATAGATTTCTAAGTCAGTAGCATTAAGATATCATTGTTTCTAAGTAGATCAATTTACTCAAACGGCTCATTTGTTTATTTGCTTGTTTATTCCTGGCAACAATGATTAACTGGTATAGTGATTATGAGGACAGTGTTTCACAGTGTTAGTATTCCTTTCGAACTTGTAAGTAATTTTCTAACAATTGTATCAGTAAAATTCTGTGTATATATTATTCAAAGAAATCTTACAAGTAACTTCAGATTTTAAACACTATGGCTAGATCTAAGTAAAATAGGCAATATGTATCAAATGATTCTTTCGATTTTGTTTCCCTTGAACAAAAAGCTGCTGTCAGAGGTGAAAATATCTTTGCTTTTCTAGTGGAATTCCTTTTCATTTCTCATTGTTATGGATTCATAAGCAAGCAATTTCACATTTTATTACAAAATAAGTAGAGGCAGGTGTCTAGAAGCTGGGAGAATGGCATACTCAATTTCCTTGTGGCATATATTAAAGTTTTAGGAACATATTTGCCTGGCCTTCTGCTGGATTTAGTCAAACTTCAGCTGACGGGTAAGTAAGGATTGTATAAACATTTCCTTTGTTGTACCAAAGTTTAACTTATCTTCATCCAGACTTCATGATTTCTACATTTTTGCATAGAGTGTTAGCAACCAATATAGGAAAAACCAAACTGTAAATGAGAAAAGGCAAATAAAGAGATAAATTTTCAGAGGGAAGGAAACAGACATTGAGTTACATATTGTTTTAATACAGAATAAGCAATATCTAATAAAAAAATTTCACTGGCTTCCTTGCTGCTATTTAGTGTTACTGTTACTCAAACAATAGCTATTAGATTGTAATCTTTTTGTTGCTGTAAGACCATATGTTTTAAACATCTTCTAACTATTTCTTTGAACTATAGCTTTACTTTTTGAAAGGATAATATACCATAGATACCTTAGATAATACCATAGATATATCTTAGATAATACACCATAGTACAGTCAGTAACCTGACTGTTGGCTAAAATGCATTCTAGTTAAGGTGATACTACTACCTGTACAAAGTGGAATTAAGGATATATTGTCCACTTTTGCTTCATTGCATGCTTAGTATTGTTGGAAAATTTAGGTTTATAAAGGCACTTCTGAGTGAGCATCGAAAAAAGAGAAAAATATAGGGGTTTAAAAAATGAGTCCGAAGAGTCAGGCAGTCATGTCTGTGAAGACTCTTTCTTTCATTTCTCCTTATTATTCTTTAATCAGAACTATTGCTTGTAAGTCATGTGAGACCAATCTCCAAAATGCATGCCAATGAATAATTTACTCCTAATTTGGTATAATCTCAGGAGACATTCAGGGCACCCACATTATGTATACTGCTTAGTAGCAACCTGAATGAGGGGTTTGAGTATGTGTGGGTGCACACTGCTGCTCTACTATTTCTCCATTCATGAATTTTAACTTCTATCTCTAAAATAATTTAGAAATTATGTTTTAATATAATTTTTCCCCTTCATTCCTCAATAATTATTCTCTTTTCCAAATTAATTTTAGAAAATCTGTAGACAGCTATATGCAAATGCCTTGCTTCAGAATTAAAATTTCTAGCATTATAGCCATTATGTACCTACAGACACCTGACATTCTATGTGCTGTATCCACTCTACAATTTCTGCTTATGTAAATTGGGTTGTCAAATAGTTGATGTCTTTTATGTTATATCACTTCATGACTTTTATCTTGTAGGTCAAATGTAATTCAAAAAATATCTCAGGCTTGCTAAATTGACTTTAAAACACAAAAGGTAACTACACAATGAAGTAATGTTAATTTAGAGAAAATATTATTATATTAGAGGGATTCTAGCCTGTTCATACATGAGTGGTTACATTAGTGCTAGAGAAACTACTTTGAAATAAATATACATCTTCGAACTTGGGAGGGAAACCATGTAGGCTAGTACCTCTTTCCTCTTTCTTTGCTGTCAGGGTATGCACATAATTTCTGTTACACATATATTTAGAAAAGATCACACTCCAGTAAGGTTACAGCTCCTGGAACAGTTCCTCGACCAATGTGAAAATTAAAGAATTGAAGTATACAATTTCTATTTCATTTTTCATGATCCATATTAAATATACTTATAGCTGACAGCCAGATAATATTTTTTAGAAGGGAAAAAGCCCTAAATTTTCAAATATATTGTCCATACATCTGATTCTTAATTTCCTTTCTTTGAATATATTTGCCAATAAAATATCCAGTGAATTTGACAAAGTCTTTATGTTCTGGGGGAATATTAGTTCATGCCTGCAAATAAGAAAAGAGGATGAGAAAATATTCTACATTGAGAAAATGTTATGATTTCATGCAATATTTGTTGATGGAGAAAAATCCCAAAGCTTGTTTAGTTCCATGCATTCCACTAGATTTAGGAAAAGATCTTTAAAAAAGAAATCAAAATAATCATGTACATGTATACATATAATGTTTATGTACCTTTCATGCAGAAGAAAAAAAAATGTGTGTTAGTATTCACATTTGACATCCAAGATATGTTGAAATTATTAAAATGTATAATTTCAATAGCAGGATA
>VZTX01026370.1:997024-1025324 GCA_013400915.1 Pardalotus punctatus | reverse complement strand
TATAAAAAATATATATATATATAAAATATATATATGGCTATATATATATATGGAGCAGAAGATGATTTCCTGTTTAGTAAAATAAAAGGTTCAAATTTATTTGATACAAAATCCATTTTCATTGAATGCCCAACAATTCTGCAGTCTTTTTCTCCCAATAATTTCTATGTTTTCTTCTCTTATTCATTACCCTTTCTTGATTTCCTCTTTTGAAAGCAACTTGTGAGGTTTTCTATTATTTGATTATTTAGTTTAAGATTTCCAGTGTTTCCAACTTTCCCAGTTCAAACTCCCTCACATCTTTCTGGCTGAAGTGTCTGGCTGAAAATTCTCTGAGGCATGTGTGCTAGAAGGGTAGAGTATCATGGTGTGGTACTTAGAAGTTTGGTCTATTGCCCCCCCTTCTGAATATGCTATGTACGTCTTAACTGTCCTTGTAGTCACCCACACGAAACAACAGTGTGAAAGCAGGGATAAAAATTGAGCTTCTTCTTTTTTACTGAGCCATTCAAAATTTTGCCTACAAAGTTTAGCAGGCACAAATCATGCCTCAAAATAAATTCAAAATTTTGTGGTAGGTCTGAAGGTCATAAGATATCTTCCTTTATAAAAATTGTTGTTTTCTGGAACAATTTGTCAAAGGAAAAGCTTTGTCAGTGCTCCTGAATCAGTAGGGACAAAAGCCATTTCATGTTTCTTAAGAGGTTCATAAAGATAGCTATACTATAATGTCATGTTCTATACTATACTAACAGTTTAGCTGCAGATTTGCAGCAAACATTTGTCCTTTCTTCAACACCTTGGATCAATTTTATTTCTCAATTCTGTTTTCTCTGTTTCTGTTGTTTTGTAGTCTTTCTCTCCAAACCTTTAATTAGATTTTTCCTAGTCTTCCTTACCCCAGCATGTCTACTCTGGATTTGTGCTGCATGGTGTATTTAACAACTCTTTTGAAGATATGGCAGTGTTAAAGTGTAGTACAGAAAGACCTGAGTTACATTTTTACTGAATTACTCCATTTCTAGCTGGAGCCTATACAGAACATTTTCAGTTGAGTAGTAACTATAAATCATAACCCACCCCCTCTGAAAAAGCAAAAAAAAAAAAAGTGCAGGGAATGTTCTTGAATTGTATTTTGTATTTCAACAGCTATCCTGTGACTGAAACCCAAACAATGGGATTTAAAGCTTAGAAAAGTATCCCCCAATGCTATATTAGAGACATTCTTTTCTCTGTAATGTTGATGAACCTAAAAATTAATGTTATGAATTCTCTGGTTCTGCTTCAAGAAGTTTGGTTGTTTGGCTGATGTCACACATCTGTGCAAAGAAAATACTGTTCCACCACCTACAATATCTCTGTAAGTGAAGAAAGAAATGTCTTGTTGTCTGTTGTAACCAAAGATGCCAGAATTTCTGCACATTAACATAACCTTTGTTCTTTTCTTCTCAAACTCTGCTTCTTGCTGGGCACATATAAACTGTATCTTGTCTCCTTTTCCTAGCACCAGAAGGCTCAGAAACCAAATTCTGTGTGACAATGAATCAACTGACTGCATACTCCATTCCCATAAGAGAAATAAGGGCACTGGGGACAACAGGACAAAAAAAAATTTCCAGAGTCTTTCCAAATGTTGCTATAGCTAAGTTTCTACATAGTTTTTGGACTCTACATTTAAAGTGAGTGAAAAATTTGTTCCTGATGTTGACTTTTCCACATTAGAAGAGAGTACTATGCATGTTTGACATAATTCTAATAATACAAAAGTGTATTTCTTCTTTCTGTTATTGGAAATTGTGTTTCCATTCTTTCATTTGTGCGACAGCTATAGAGCATATTTTATTTTATCTTTAATTACTTTCAAAGGAAAGAGGTGAGCTATTTGCTCTCTTTCAGGTTTTGATATTTGAGTGTTAGAGAAAATGAAGAACAATGAGTAGAATAATTTACTTTTTTCCTATTTACAAAATCCTACCTTCTTTTTTCAAAATGTATTACTTTTCTCTGTGATTAAGTGTTCATTATTAAAGAAAATATGTTTTAAATTGCTAAACCAAATTACAGAAACATTCTGCAAATATGCTTTAAACATCAAATAACTTTCCAATGACATTCTGATATTCTTATATTGGTTATTCTCTTGTTTATGAGGGGTTTGTGCTCAGTCTGGATGTTTTATTTAACATATTGAAATATATTTATTGTTACAAATAGTCTAGACAGAGATAAAATCCCCTTGATTTAGGTATTGAATAATATCTGGTTTGTTAAAAAATGACTTGCTGACTGGCTTGACTTATTTATTATTCCTTCCCTCAAAATAGTCATAGAAACTCTGAAAGACACCTTCAGCTGCATTATAGACCTTTAGTTGGGATTTGGGAGAGATTCCATTTTGCCAGGGAGGAAAGTATAAGCCCATGTTGCAATGTAATCTGAATGAACAATCTATTAATCATTTCTCATTTCCCTGTACTGCTCAAAGTGCTTTTGATGTTGCTGTTTTAGTTGTTGATTCTAAGGTACTAGCTCTCCACTAAGCTGTGGGTCTTGGCAATAAGGGAGAGAATTGTTTTTTTTTTTGTAGTAGAATGATTTAATTGATAGGACATAATGAGTCCCTGATTTATTTGGAAAATTTAATTCTTGTCCTGTCTTACCTGCTTTGGCATTAAAGTATGCAACGCTGTCTATTCTGTTGTTGCAAGTCTGAAATTTTACAGGTCTAAATCCATGTGATTCTAGAAGTGGTTCTAAAGTTTCATTCTCTACTATATAGTGATAATTCTTAGGTAGTTGTCACAATGTCAATTACTCCAACTGTTCTGAAGTCTTTCCAGAGTCCCAGATGGACATTAAATTTAAGTGATATGAAATATTTTTTAACAACTACACAACTCACTATTTCAGATAATGTAAAGCAAAATAAGCCCCAAATTAATAATGAAGCTTTACTGAAAACTCATCTGTGCATTCTTCTATGTGAATGTGCAGTGTCCACCTGTTTTTCAAGACACCCAGCAAGACCATGGTATTGTTAAAGACTAGTTAGCTCTCTATTACTAATATATATATATATATATAGTTATATTTATAGTTATGTTTATATTTATGTTTATATTTATATGTGTGTATGTATTTCAATAGTTCTATTGTTTCTGTCTTCTAGTTCCATAGAAGTTAAGGTCCTTAAGACAGTAAGACCTAATTAGGTTATCACATTACCCTGACTAATTACAATAGTATGCTTTCCTCCTCCTGTGATCTCTGTTTCTTTCCTGGTTTCCATAGACAGTTTACTTTAAAAAACTGAGTAGAGTTCTCTACGTTTTCTTGGTACAGTAATATCTCTAGGTTCACTCCTGATGTGGTCTCATAATTTTCTCTTTGCGCAACATGGTAATAATTAGAAAGATGGAGGCAGTAAAATATTTACCTCCTTCCACATAACTGCAAATATGAAATGAGATTTTGAACTGAGCCTGGGTGGAAAAAAGTTAACTTTTTTCATATCAACCCATATGATGCTGTGATTTGCATTTGTGGTTTAAGAGTGTTAATAATGCAGAAAACATTTATCTGTTGCAAAGATAAATCATTTATCTATTGCATAGCACCAAGGATTTCTCTCTCCACCTCATGTTCTGTCAGAATATGTAGGGTTGGGGTGGACAAGAATGTGGGAGTGAATAGTTGAGACAACTTAACCAAAGTGATGAAATGGATATTCCATACTGTAAGCTGTCATGCTCATCAGTAAGAAGCTCAAGGAAAAGAGTAGGAAGAATGAAGTTTGTGATTGTGGTCTTTGTCTTTTCAAGCAACTGTTATGCATGCTGAGGGTCCTGCTTCCCAGGAAGTAGCTGGACATCTGCCTACTAACAGGAAGTACTGAAAGAAATTCTTTTCTGCTTTGGTCACTTACGTGGCTTTTGCTTAATTTATTGAAATGTGATTATCTTGATCCACAAGCCTTCTTGCTTTCCTTCTGTTTTGATCCCGTCCTGAAAAAGATGGGAGGGAGCAAGAGTCAGGAGTGGTGTCTGGCAAGGATTAACCCACTACAGACTTTAAATGGGCAGACAGGAAGATTGCATATATGTAAGCACACACATGCAAACACACATAGATATGGATAAATGGCCTGGTGTTGAGTTTATTCTACAGTTTTTAAAGTGGGTTGACAGTGGTATAGCATGAAACAAATCACATAAGAAATTAATATGCATAGAAATGAGAACATATTTTTCCCATCTGCAAAAAACCCCATTAAAAATATTCAGAGGTATCTCTTCTCTGCATGAAAAATCTGTGACCTGAAAAGGACGCTTGTTCACACTGTTGTTATGAGGCTTAGATCAACATCTTTTAAGTAGCTAGAGAATATCTCACATCTTTTGGAAATAGAAATCCAATGGAAGTTTCCTGTGGGGTTTTGCTTAAAAACAGAAATAGGGGATTCACAAAGCAAACAAATCAGAAAATACTCAAAAGGTCAGACCACATACTCCTTAACCATCAGAGCACATATATATCTTAAAATATATATGCATGTATATGTGCATTTACTGTAATACCAAAAATGTTTTTCTTCCATTTGTTCTTTTGTGTTAATAGAATGGAAATTTGGAGGAGAGGTGAAACCTGTATGACATATCTGTCAAAATATTCATTACAAACAAAACTCTTCACACTTTTTAACAGTAGATGTTATTTTATGCACATGTTTTGATGTCAGCATGATTATTTCTTTGTCATTCCTAGTTTGTAAGTACCTTTCTTTCTTAATTTGACAGCATTCATTCTTCTTTAACTTTTTAAATGTCTATTCCTTCAGAAAAGCTAGCATTCTATTGTCAAGTAGATTTTTGCTGTAGTAGGTAAGTCATCACTGACCTTTTCTAGATTGTCTGCAATGTCCCTTATTTGACATGATGAACACTATGCAATTTATTGATCATATTTTATTTCATTGTAGCTTTTAAGTACTGCATAATAATGAAAATGAAGCTTATGCTGTAAATATAATTTTTCTCTCACAAGTTTATTCCTAATGTATACTTTTTTCCACCTTCTGTTTTTCCCCTCACTCTAATTTCTTCAGTGTTTTAAGGTATTAAGAAGTCATTAAGAAGATGGCAAGAGAAACAAATATGAATATCATAGAATCATAGAATGGTTTGAGCTTGAAGGGACCATTAAAGGTCATCTAGTTCAAACTTCCCTTGCAGTGAGCAGGGACATCTTAAACTACAACAGGTTGCTCAGACGCCCATCCAATCTGACTAGAAATGTTTCCAGGGATGGGTTATACACCACTTCTCTGGGCACTCTGCTCCAGGGTCACACCACCCTCATTATGAAATACTTCTTCCTTATATCAAATCTATGTTGACCTTCTTTCATGAGTTTAAAACTATTACCTCTTGTCCTATCATAACACACCCTTATAAAATGTTTGTCCACATCTGTCTCATAAGGTCCTTTTAAGTACTGAAAGGCTATAATGAAGTCTTCCCAGAGCCTTCTCTTCTCCAGGCTGAACAGCCCCAACTCTCCTCATAGGAGAGATATTTCATCCCTCCACTCATCTTCATGGCTCTCCTCTGGACTTGCTCCAACAGATCCACGTCATTCCTGTACAAAGGACACCAGAGTTGGATGCAGTATTCCAGGTGGGGTCTCACAAGAGTAGAAGGGAAGAATCACCTCTGCTGACCTGCTGGCCACCCTTTCTCTTGATGCAGCCCAGGATATGGCTGACTTTCTGGCCTGCAAATGCACATTGCTGGCTCAGGTCCACCCTTTCATGCACCAGGACCCACAAGTCCTTCTCGAAAGGACTGTTTTCAGTTCTCCAACCTGTAAAATCATTAAATTTGATCTGCATAAGATCCTTTAGATGTCCTCTGTATCAGTTGCCTAACTGAAAACATTGCATAGCAAATTGTTCTGCTATTTTCTCAATATTTTATTTTGGAACATTATATCCTAAAGTTGTACTGTACTGAAAAGTAAAAATTGAATCAGAGTACAAAACTGGAAATGGACAGATGGAATAATGTATATTAAAAAAACAATACAGGGAAACATTTTTTGAGCTTGGGGAGACACATTTTTGAGCTTTATTTGACAAAATGGCTCAGCATAGCATAAAACAGTATGAGAGGAGTTCTGAAATGGCACCTGTCTGTTTATCCATTTGTAATATTGACAGAACATAGATTTGTAGTATGCAGAGTTGACAATTTCCAACCGGATGTTGAAGCACTGATCTACATGACAGGAATTGTGATCATTAGTTGCCATGCTTGAAAAGGATGTGGACAGATTCAATGTGGTTAGGTGCAATCAGTCCTGAAATTAATGCATAAATGGAAGAGACACTTTTTCATTATTGCCTACTTTGGGGGAAACAGTGGGTGCACTACTGTCAGAGTTCAGACTGATAGATATTGATACAAATCATTTTTATATGATCTGCCTATTTATTAGAATTGCTTTTCTGCTCTCTATATGGAAGTCCATGATGCATTACATTCTGAACTTCCTAATATTCAGATTGCCGTTCTCATTGCAAGAAATAATGAAATGGATTCATTACCTTATTCTTAAAATATTCTGATTTATTTTAGGATATACCCTCTTCAGGGATTTCATATACCCTTTTGTTGTCTAGTTCATTTATTTTACTGTAGAATGGAACATATTATACATATTTTGAGGACAAAAAGAATTGACAAATATTTTTAGGTTGTGCAAGTACACAAACAGAAACAAGGACAAGGACCTGAGGAGATACAAAGTCCTACTAATATTTTCAGCATTAGTAAAACTTAAGATTTTTAATGTAATTATGAACAGAAAGGAATTAAGATGACAAGCAACTGCTTTTTTACTTGCATCTATATAACAGAAGCAATTTTTTTGGTATAGCTTTAAATTTTCTTTTCAAACTTATGTTTTTCAAAACACGGTTCTCTCACTTTGAATCTAGAATTGAAAACCTGAATCAAGTAATAATCCATTAGTACCTCAGATTTTGCACACGTGGGGGATTCTCTTTTATGTATTTATCTTTTGAATTCAGAACATGAAACTGTGAAAGCTGAAAGAAACTAGTGTGAGTTCTCTGGACACAAAGATATTAAAAGGAAATTAACACTACTATAGGGATACAAACAATCTGATTAAAAATGATTTATTAGTCCAAGCATGTAGTACTACTCCTAGGCTTCAGGCCAGTATCTCTCTAGAGAGTTATACTTGTGGAGGAAAAGAAGCAAATATATCCTTCACTGCTAGTTTTAGAAAGATATCAAACTATTTTGAATGTGAGTATATGATTAGAACACTAAAAGCAGGAGCAGGAGAGCAAAATGCTGGTAAGATATGCAGACACAAATGTATCATTAATACAAGCCTGAGAACACCTTACCTCCTTAGTATTTTCAAGTGGGTTTGGGTGCTTGAACTTTGCCTTTATCTCTACAACATTATTTTTTAGACAAAGAATTGTACAGGTTTTTCTTCCAAATTGTTCCTATGCCTTATTTCAAATGTAGAATATTTGGGTTATTACCCTTTACCTCTCTTGCTACTCTAATAGTGCATCTTTTGTCATGTCATCTTGGATCTGTAGAGACTTCACTTTTTATCTTTTTTGTTTGCTTAGGGTCTGTTCTGTGACAGGTAGGGTGTTTTTCTCTGTACAACTTCATGAAGTAAATACCTGCTTAAAAATGCTGCTGGAAAATAATAATTGCAAATGAAGCCAGGCAGTCAGCTTCATCCTGGGGCCATCTTAAATGCCTCTAAGGAAATGTGCATAGGTGGGGAATAAACAAGAGGAGTTACAAACACACATGCACCTGCAAGGCTGTGATCTTGTTGTCATGGAGATGTGGTGGGATGGCTGCTGTGGAATGGAAGGACACAGGCTCTGTAGGAAGGACAGGCAGGGGAGATAAAGAGGACATGTTGCCCTCCATGTCAATGACCAGATGGAGTGCATGGAGATCCTCCTGGGGATGGATAAGCAGCAGACTGAGAGCTTATGGGTCAGGATTAAAGGGAGAGCAGGCACTGGTGATATTATAGTGGGAGTCTGGTGCAGGTTACCCAACAGAAGACTGAGCTGATGGGGCCCTTTACAGACAAACAGGATCAGCTTCATGCTCACAAGCTTTACTGGAGGACCTCAACCACCCCAATCATTTTTGCTATGTTGGAGAGACAACACAGAAAGGCACAAGCAATCCAAAAGTTCCTGGAATGTGTTGGTGGTAATGTCCCTCTCCAAGTGATAGAGGACCCAGCAAGAAGGTGTTGTGCTGAACCATTTTCTTACTGGCAAGGAGGATCTGTTGAGGTGGAGAATGTGAAGCTCAAGGGCAGCCTTGGCTGCTGTGACCATGTAATGGTGGACTTTGAGATCCTTATGGAAATGGGAAGGGCACACAGCAAGCTCGCTAGCCTGGACTTCTAGAGAACAAACTTTGGCTTTTTCAGGGATCTGCTTGGTAGCGTGCTGTGGGATAAAGCCCTGGAGAGAAGAGGGGCTCAAGAAAGCTTCTTAATATTCAAGGACCACCTTAGTCAGGTAAAAATGCCAGGAGGCCTGTGTGGATTACCTAGGAATTCCTGCACAACCTCAAACACACACACACACAAAAAAAGCCTACAGAGATTTGAAACAGGGTCAAGTAGCCTGGGAGGAATACAGAGAGATTATTCAAACGGCCAGAGATCAGGTTAAGAAAGCTAAAGCCCTGATAAAATTAAACTTGGCCAAGGACACTAATGGCAACAAGAAAAGCTTCTATAGATGTGTCAGTGCTAAGAGGAAGGCTAGAGAAAACATGAACCTTCTCCAGAAGGAAACAGGAGACCTGGTTGCCCAGGATATGGAGAAGGCTGAGGTACTTAATGACTTTCTTGCCTCGATATTCACCAGAAAGTGTTCCAGCAACACCAGCTGAATCACAAAAGACAAAGGCAGGGATGGGGAGAATGAAAAACTGTCAGCAATAGGAGATCATGTTTCAGACCATTTAAGGAATTTGAATGTCCACAAGTCCCATGAGAGCTGGTGAGATACATCTGCAGGTCCAGTGGGAACTGTCGGAGGAACTAAGATTTTATTTTTTGCAGTATGCTTTGAACTAATTTTTTCTTTTACAATCTGATGTTTTCCTAGTGCATGATGACTCTTAGGAATCCATGAGGACTATATTTTCAGTACGTGTTGAAGCAAGAAAGCAGAGGTCATACTTTGATATACTGTGGCAAAAGGGTGAATAGCTATACCAGCTCAAATTCCCACAGCCAATACATATTTGTTGAAGCAGTTCTGTGCCTGGGTTAATGAGATTTGCTTCTCAACCACTGTAGTTGGATAGAACACTGTACAAATATAGTTGCACAGCTTCTAAATCCAAGACTGACATACTTAACACTTTTTTTTATTATCTCTAATAATGTTCTTTATTGTTTCTGCACTTTTATTAAAGTTTATACTAAAGACAATTTCATGGACAGTAAATGCTGGGCTAGGTTGCACCAGCCATCCTTTGTGTTGTACAGGGAAGAGTCATGAGAAATGAATTGTTTGTTATCTACTTCATATCTGATAGACTCCTATGTCATATATGCATGGAAAAGATAAACAGCTGTTCTTAATGTTGTGCTACTGTTCTTTACCATGCTGTACACTGGCCAATCTCAGAGGCAAAGACAAAGAAATAAAGGCCTTGTCACACCCATTTCAGCACCACTGTGAAAGGAGGCCAAGGCTCTTAAGATCTCTCAAGCCTAGCCCTAGGTGTAACCCTAAGCCTAGCCCCAGATAGTTACCTGAGCCAAGCACCTGGGCTGTCCAGGTAAGAAAGCTGGAGAAGCGGCAATGTTAGGTCCCTGTCATGATGGCCTTACCAGGCCCTTTCCAGTGCATGTGTGCCATGAGCTCAAGGCTTGTTAGATCTGTCAAGCCTAAGCCTAGGCGTAACCCTAACCCTTGCCCTAGTTAATTTCCTGAGGCCAGTACCTGGGTTGTCCAGATGAGAAAATAGGAGGGGCAGCCATGGTGGGGCCCTGCCAAAATGACCCTGGCAGGCCCTTTCCAGCGCCTTTGTGCCTGGAGCTCAAGGCTCTTTAGATTTCTCAAGCCTAGTCCTACTTTTTTACCCAAGCCTAGTGCCTGGGTTACCCAGTTGAGAAACCTGGAGGAGCAGCAATGTTGGGGCCCAGCGACGTTGACCACAGCAGGCCCTTTCCATTGTCAGTGATCCTGGAGGCCATGCTGCTTCAGATCTCTCCAGCCTAACCCTAGGCATAACCCTAAACCTAGTCCCAGTTAATTACCTGCCCAAATGACCTTGGTTGTCCAGCTGAGAAAGCTGGTGGAGTAGCAATGTTGGGTCCCTGTTGCGATTGTCTTGACGCACCCATTACAGTGCCAATACAGCTGGTGTGCAAGCCTCTTCAGATCCCTCCAGCCTAACCCTAGGCATAACCCTAAGCCTAGGCCTACTTAATTTCCTGAACCCAGTACCTGGGTTACCCAGCTGAGAAAGCGGGAGGAGCAGGAATGTTGGGGCCCTGCCACAATGACCCTGGCAGGCCCTTTCCAGAGCCTTTGTGCCTGGAGCTCAAGGCTCTTTAGATTTCTCAAGCCTAGTCCTACTTTTTTACCCAAGCCTAGTGCCTGGGTTACCCAGTTGAGAAACCCAGAGGAGCAGCAATCATCGGTCTCTGCCACGATGACCTTGACACACCTATTCCAGCGCCAGTGTACACGGAGATCAAGACTCTTTAGACCACTGGAGCCTAACCATAGGAGTAAGCCTAAGCCTAGCCCTAGTTAATTACCTGCCCCAATGACCTTGGTTGTCCAGCTGAGAAAGTAGGAGGAGCAACAATATTGGGGCCCAGCCATGATGGCTTCAGCAGGCCCTTTCCATTGCCAGTGTTCCTGGAGCTTGAGTGTCTTCAGATCTCTCAAGGCTAACCCTAAGCATAACCCTAAGCCTAGCCCTAGTTAATTACCTGACCCAATGACCTCAGTTGTCCAGCTGAGAAAGCTGGAGGAGTAGCAATGTTGGGTTCTGCTGAGATGGCCTTGGCAGGCCCTTTCTATTGTCAGTGTTCCTGGAGCTCGAGTGTCTTCTGATCTCTCAAGACTAACCCCAGGTGTAACCCGAAACCTAGCCCTAGTTAATTACGGGCCCCAATGACCATGGTTGTTCAGCTGAGAAAGCTGGAGGAGCTGGAATGTTGGGGCCCAGCAATGATGACCACAGCAGGCCCTTTCCATTTCCAGTGTTCCTGGAGCTCAAGCCTCTTCAGATCTCTCAATGCTAACCCTAGGTGTAACCTGAACCCTAGCCATAGTTAATTACCTGTCCTAATGACCATGGTTGTCCAACTGAGTAAGTAAGAGGAGCAGCAATGTTGGGTCTCTGCTGCGATGGCCTCAGCAGGCCCTTTCCTTTGCCAATGCACCTGAAGCTCAAGTCTCTTCTGATCTCTCAAGCCTAACCCCAGGTGTAACCCGAACCATAGCCCTAGTTAATTACCTACCCCAATGACCTTGGTTGTCCAGCTGAGAAGGTAGGAGGAGCAGGCATGTTGGGGGCCTGCCACGATGACCACAGCAGGCCCTTTCCATTGCCAGTGTTCCTGGAACTCAAGCCTCTTCTGATCTCTCAAGTCTAAACCTAGGTGTAACCCAAACCCTAGCCCCAGTTAATTGCCTGAGCCAATACCTGGGCTGTCCTGCTAAGGATGCAGGAGGAGCAGCAATATTGTGTCCCTGCCGTGATGACCATTACACGCCCATTCCAGTGCCAGCGCCCCTGGATTTCAAGTCTCTCTAGACCTCTCAAGCCTAACCCTAAGCCTCACCCTAACCCTTGCCCTAGTTAATTTCCTGAGCCCAGTACCTGGGTTGTCCTGCTAAGAAGCCTGGAAGAGCAGCAAAGTTGGGTCACTGCTACAATGCCCTTGACACGCCCATTTCAGCACCAGTGCACCTGGAGCTCAAGACTCTTTAGATCTCTCAAGCCTAACCCTAGGTATAACCCTAACCCTTGCCCTAGTTAATAACCTTCCCCAATGACCTTGATTGTCCAGCTTAGAAAGCTGGACGACCAGCAATGTTGGGGCCCTTCTGCGATGGCCTTGGCATGCCTTTTCCAGCACCTGTGTGCCTTCAGCTCGAGGGTGTTTTGATCTCTCAACCCTAACCGTAGCCCTACTCAATTTCCCAAAACAAGTTGCTGGGTTGTCCAGAGAAGAAAGGTTGAGGGACAGCAAAGTTGAGGCCCTGCCATGATGGCATCGGCAGGCCCTTTGCAGTGCCAGTGTGCCTGGAGATTGAGGCTCTTTAGATCTCTCAAGCCTAACCCTTGGCTTCACCCTAAGCCTAGCCCAACCTAATTTCCAGAACACAATACCTGGGTGTCCTGGAGTGACAGTATGAAGCCACTTTATTCCTTAACTGTTTGCTTAAGGCCCAGGGCTACTGCACCTTTAAGATGAACCTGGGGGTCAGGGCCCAAGCCAGTGGTTCAGCAGAACTGGCACCTGCAGGAGTCAGTAAAAATGGCTTGGTCCAATGGCCCGGTAGAGACAGGGGACGAAGAGACCGCAGTGCTTTCTGCCCTGCTCTTCCTTGAGAGCTTGGAAAAAGGGTTCTCTTTGTTTGGTTTTTTTCTCCCCCCTGTCTCCCTATCTCCCTTCCCTCCTCTCCAGCCCAGGGAGCCTGCAGAGTGGCCCAGGCTGGCCTACAGGGTGGCCCCAACGCCATCTCAGGGAAACCTGGTATCAGCTCCTCGCAGGCACCCTTTTCCTTTATCCCCTCTTTGCTTTTCCCAGTTGTACTTTGTGTTAACAAATAGTTTAGTTTTTTGTGTTAAGAAATATTTCAGGTTTTTGTCACTCACCTGCTGCAGTTAATTTGTTTCATTGCGGAGGGAAGAGGGGAAACCATTTCTTCCTTTCGGGAGGAGGTACCCTATCCTGGAGCACCTCCTCCTGAAAATTTTGTTGCTAAAACCGAGACACTGGGTTGTGCAGATGAGAAGGCTGAAAGAGTAGCAAACTTGGGTCACTGCCACAATGGCCTTGACACGCCCATTAAAGTGCCAGTGCACCTGGAGCTCAAGCCTCTTTAGATCTCTCAAGCCTAACCCTAGGTATAACCCTATCCCTAGCCCTAGTTGACTACCTGCCCCAATGGCCTTGGTTGTCCAGCTGAGAAAATAAGAGGAGCAGCAATGTTGAGTCTCTGCCTTGGTGGCCTCGGCAGGACCATTCCAGCATCTGTGTGCCTGGAGCTAGAGGCTCTTTAGATCTCTCAACTCTAAACCTGGTCATAACTGTAAGCCTAGCCCTACTTAGTTTCCTGAGCCCTGGGTTGTCCAGGCAAGAAAGCTGGAGGAGCAGCAATGTTGGAGCCCTGCCGTGATGGCCTCGGCAGGCCCTTTCCATCGCCATGAGCTCAAGGTGTTAGAAACAGCCAAATGTGAAATTGACTTTTGTATATTAAAAGCTGGTCAATGAGTTAATTGGTTATGGATGTTGCAATGTTTGTGTCAGGTTAATGAGTGGATCAGTTAATTACTCCATTATGACGGTTAATAAGTCAGTTGGTTAATTATTTTTATAGGTTATAATGGTTCTGATTATTGTTATCATGACCCCCTTCCTTGTACCCTCCCTGTTATATAAAATTAATGGTAGTGACAATTGTTATCACATATATATTTAATTAATAATAAGGTCCCACTGGTTTTAATTGGGTGGTTTTCTTAAATGTTTTTCTTGTTCGAATAAAATAAACTGTTAATCATAGGGGAAAGATGGCCGACAAGGGCCACCAAGAACCTTTCCAGAAAGATCTCTCCAGGCGTCAATCAAAGTGCCAGTCCAAAAACACCCATGTCCAATACCAGGAGGGAGCATGCTCATAAGGGTGGAGCTAGTGCAGAACGCCCCAAACAGGAGGGTAAAAAGGTGGGAAGGGGACGGCCAAGTCCTGGATTGGACAAATGTGTCAAGGACCCTTGATTGATGCCAGGGGAGCATAAATGTGGCTGCACGGGCTCTGGTGTGTGCGCTTCTGGCCAGACCAGCCACATACCCAGAGCTGAGCTTTGTGTTGTGGGCATCCCCTATTGTTAATGTTTTTACTTTAATAAATGTTTAAAATTTTTAATGTGAAGCCTTGTTCTTCACAAAGGCTCTTGAGATATCTCAAACCTAACCCTAGGCATAACCCTAACCCTTGCCCTAGTTAATTTACCAAGCCAAATACCTCTGTTGTCCAGCTCAGAAGGCTGGAAGAGCAGCAAAGTTGGGGCCCTACTGCCATGGCCTGGGCAGGTCTTTTGCAGTGCCAACGTTCCTGGAGCTCGAGCCTCTTTTCATCTCTCAAACTTAACCCTAGGCATAACCCTAAACCTAGTGCTACTTAATTACCTCAGGCAGTACCTGGGCTGTCCAGCTAAGAAAGCTGGAGGAACAGCAATGTTGATTCCTGGCCGTGATGGCCTTGACATGCCAATTCCAGCACCATTGTGCCTGGAGATTGAAGCTTGTTAGGTCTCTCAAGCCCTAACCCTAGGTGTAATCCTGAACCTAGCCCTAGTTAATTTACTGATCCCAGTACCTGTGTTGTCACCTAAGAAAGCTGGAAGAATAGCAATGTTGGGGCCCTTCCACAATGTCCTTGGCACACCCATTCCAGAGCCAGTGTGTGAAAAGTTCAAGGCTCTTTAGATATCTTAAGCCTAACCCTAGGTGTCACGCTAACCCTAGCCCTAGTTAATTTCCTGAGACCACTCTGTGGGTGTACATCTCACAAGCCTGGAGGAGCAGCAATGTTGGGTCCCTGCTGTGATGACATCAACAGGCCCTTTCCAATGCCAGTGTGCCTGGAGCTCGAGGCTCTTTAGATTTCTCAATCCTAACCCTAGGCCTAAACCTAAACCTAGCCCTAGTTAATTACCTACCCTAAGTACCTGGGTTGTTCGGGTCAGAATGCTGGAGGAGCAGCAATGTTGGGGCCCTGCCATGACGGCCTTGGCACACCCATTGCAGTGCCATTGTGCCAGGAGTTCAAGGCTCTTTAGATCTCGAAGGCTAACTCTAGGCGTAACCCTAACCCTAGTCCTAGTTACTTTCCCAAGCCCACTCCCTGGGTTCTCCATCTCACAAGGCTGGAGGATCAGCAATGCTGGGCCTCTGTTGTGATATCCTTGGCCGGCCATTTCCAGCGCCTGTGTGCCTGGAACTTGAGCCTCTTTAGATCTCTTGTCTTGGTTTGAATGATAGGTGTCTGCTAAGGAAAGTGGGAACCTCCCTTAGAACATAGAATGTGAACCACCTTCCCTCCCAATTATTATTACTGTGGAATCAAGGGCATTCAGGCAACAATATGGGAAAAGGAATAATGGTTATTTACTAGCATCTATAGCGACGCAAACAATCAACAACAACAGTAGCAATAACAAACAAACAAACAAAAAAACCCAGAAAACCCAGCAGCAGATGTCCCTGGGCTGCCAAGCCCTTTTCCCGTTTGGTGCAGTTGCAGTCACAGCCGGCAGGGACGCTGTAGGGCTCCTGGCTGGGCAGGGTGGGTGCAATGACTTCTGCGTAGCTGCAAATGGTGCTGTGGCGCGCAGTCAGGTCTGTGTCATGCTGGTAATGGCAGACGGACCAGGCAGCAGGACGGGCTGGGCTACAGGCAGGCGTGCAGCAGTGGGGTGCAGCAGGGAGCTCAGAGCGGGGAGCGGGAGCAGCAAGACAGGCTCCCCCGGGCTAGCTGGCAAAAGGTGGCAGGGACTCCTCAGCCGTGGCAGCGCATTCCGTCAGGGGGCGGCGCAGGGCTGCGTCAGCCCAGCCCCTTCCACAGCAGCTGCAAGTGCAGCCGGGAGGCTGCACACTCCAAGAAGGCGCCCCTTTTCTAAACAAAAGCTCACTCACCAAGGAAAAGAATGCAGTGCAGAGTTGAGCCTTCCCGCAGCCGCAGTGAAAGGGAGACAGCAGTTCCCCGCTGCTGTCTTTCCGAAGATCTGGGAGCAAGTGAAGTTATCCATGGCTAGATCTCTCTTCCCCTCCCCACACCCAGCCAGTTCTTTTGTCTCTTACAAAACAGTTAATAGTCCTTAAGTACCCTGCACTCAGAACCTTGCAGCAGAATGGGGAAAAAATTCCACCCCCCCAACTTTCAACATCTCTCAAGCCTAACCCTAGGTGGAAACCTAACCCTTGCCCTAGTTAATTACCTGATCCTCAAGTACATGGGTTGTCCAGCTGAGAAAGCTGAAGGAGAAGCAATGTTGGGGCCCTGCTGTGATGGGCTTGGCAGGCCCTTTCCAGTGACAGTGTGCCTGGAGCTCAAGGCTCTTTAGAACTCTCAAGCCTAACCTTAGGCATACTGTAACTCTAGCCATAGTTAATTACCTGAGCCCATTACCTGGGCTGTCCAGCTCAGAAAGCTAAAGGCACGGCAATGCTGGGTCCCTGCTGCCATGGGCTCAGCAGGCCCTTTCCAGCGACAGTGTGCCTGGAGATTGAGGCTTTTTAGATCCCGCAAGTGTAACTCTGGGCGTAAACCTAATCCTATCCCTAGTTAATTACCTGGGCCCAGTACCTGGGTTATCCAGCAAAGAAAGATGGAGGAACAGCAATGTTGGGTCCCTACTGCAATGGCCTTGGCATGCCCATTCCTGCGCCAGTGCGCCAGGAGCTCTTGGCTCTTTAGATCTCTCAAGCCTAAATCTAGCTGCTGATGGCAGCTTGGCACTGAGTCAGAGGGCCTCTTCACCATAGGTGGCACAGCTGAGAAAGTGTTCAGTTGGCAGTGGAGGCACCTGTGAAGCCCTGACTCATTAGACCCAGGGTTTAACACAACGTTCTTGTGTACTCTCTCTCTCCTTTAGTGCAAAGGAGAAATCCCCACCAGATGTAGTCAAGAGGTGAAAGTCACATTGAAGCTTCCTGGCAACACTATCAAAATCAAATGCTCAAAAACCAGCCACCTTTGGCAAAGGACAAAATACAACATATAATTCCTCGTTCAAGCACTTACCACAGCAGTAATCCATGCCAAATTTAGCATTTACTTAGCATCAAGTTTGCCCAACCAAGAAAAACCTTGAAACATATGAAATGCTATGTTACTCAAAAGTCCCAGGCAAAGAGAAGTAGGAGAAGAAAGAGTGGCAGAGAGGAAGACAGAAGGAGAGGTCTAGAAAAGCACACATAGAGCTACCACCTGCTAGGATTGCAGCAGGGGCAGGAGAGGAACTCCATGCCAGGTTCAGGGCTGTGACCATGTGCTGACCTCATGCTGTGCCCTTTAACCCTCATGACCTTCATGTGCCCACCCCATAGCTGGGACTGCTGGTCACTTGGCCAGTCAGGGCCTGCCCAGGTGAGCACCTGGACAACCCCAAGAGTCCATGACTGAGAGCTCAGCCAGGCCTTGGGGTGGCTCTGGGGGCAGAGCAGGGTGCAGCCTAACTTTCAGCAAAGCCCAGCTGACCCATCACAGCAGAAACAGGCACTGCCATTCCAAGAGATTTCGAGATATGCAACATGCAGTCTCTGAGAGCACCCAGCTGTCATGCCCTTGCAATGCCTAGCCCAGTGCCATTGTCCTCGCAGCGGTAGGTTTGACCGTCCTCTGAAGCCTAAGGCCAACCAGCAGGGCAGCTTGTTGCTGGAGTCAAGGAGACCAGCCCTATGGGAGGACCAGATCAGAAAGGCATGAGAGCAGCAAAGTTGTGACCATGCTGTGATGGCCTTGGTAGGCCCCTTCCAGTGCCAGTGGGCCTGGAGCTTGAGGCTCTTTAGATCTCTCAAGCCTGACCCTAAGCATAACCTTAACCCTGGCCCCAGTCAATTATCGGAGCTGATTACCTGGGTTGTCCAGCTCAGAATGCTGGAGGATTAGTAATGTTGTGGCCCTGCCATGATGGCCTTGGCATGCCCATTCCAGAGCCAGTATGCCAGAAGGTCAAGGCTCTTTAGATCTCTCAAGTGTAAGCCTAGGCATAACCGTAAACCTAGCCCTAGCCCTAGTTTATTACCCGAGCCCAGTACCTGGGTTTTCCAGCTAAGAAAGCTGGAGGAGCAGCTATGTTGGAGCCCTGTTGTGATGGCCTCGGCAGGCCCATTCCAACGCCTGTGTGCCTGGAGCTCAAGGCTCTTTAGTTATAGCACCCCTAACCCTAAGCATTACTCTAAGCATAGCCCTTTTTAATTACCCAAGCCCAGTACCTGAAGGAATGGCAATGCTGGGTTAGCCTTACACCTAGGGTTAAGCTTGAGAGATCTAAATTGCTTCGATCTCCAGGCACACTGGTGCTGGAAAGGGCCTGCCAAGGACATTGTAGGAGGTCCCCAGCATTGCTGCTCTTTCATCTTTCTGAGCTGGACAACCGCGATACTGGTCTCGGGTAATTTACTAGGCCTCAAGTTAGGGTTACACTTAGGGTTAAGCTTGAGAGATCTAAAGAGCCTTGAACTTCATGCACATCTGAAAATGTTTGCTGTTGGCAATGGAGGCACCTGTTAAGCCCTGGCTCCTTAGATCTGGCAGTTTAACTGAACATTCTCGTGCTCTCCCTCTCTCTGTCTTAGTGCAAAGGAGAAATCCCCACCAGATGTAGTCAACAGAGAAAAATCACACTAAAGCTTCCTCGCAACACTTTCAAAATCAAATGCTCTGGAACCAACCAGCTTTGGCAAGGGATGAAATGCAATGTATAACATCTTTATAGGGAGAACATGGATAATATCATTGAACTTGTTTGTAGTTTCCAATCGTACAAATTCTAGACTTCAAAATTTTGTGGACCTGTTTAGGTGTATATTGTTTCTCTCAGCTGAGTTCCTTCCCTCTATGTGGGACGCATCCAGATTTGAACAAGGAAGCATTCATCAGAACTATCAACACATAAAATTAAATAAAGAACTATGAATACATCTAGGAGGTTCCAAAAACCATGTGGTTGCATCTGGAAATTATGTCTACAATCCCTATTGTATGCACAGAATCAATTTGCCGAGATAGCATTGAAAAATATTTGATGACATGGCAATGAATGCAGAGTTATTGACGAAAGCATATTTTAATGTCTTTTTGTCACCTCCACATGTCTCACAGCTTTATGTTCATGACTGCTCCCTATAGAAGCTGGAAAGAGACTTTTTACAATGGCATGTAATCATAGGACAAGGTGTAACGGCTTTAAAGTGAAAGAGGTTAGGCTTAGATTGGATATTAGGAAGAAATTTTTTTCTGTGGGTGTGATGAGACCTTGTAACAAGTTGTTCTGAGAAGTTTTGGATGCCCTCTCCCAGGAAATGTTCAAGGTTGGTTGGGATGGGGCTTTGAGCAACCTGGTGCAGTGCAAGGTGTCCCATGCCATGGCAGAGTGATTGGAGCTAGATGGTCTTTAGTGTCTTCTCCAACCCAAACCTTTGTATGTGTCTCTGAGTTTTCTCTGCAAACTCCTCCCTCTGTAAAATTTTTATGGGACTTCTCTCATTGCCCTTCCATATACCTATGCACTTTGTTTTGTCTCTTTCAACAGGTATTTATTCCAGGGCATTCCTTTCTGGAAAATGTCACAGAATCATAAAGTAATTTAGGTTTAATAAGACCTCTGAAATCATGTAGTCCACTTTGCTGCTCAAAGAGTTTCAATGAGAGTAGATTGCTAAAGACTGTATCCAGAAAAACTTTAAATAAACATCTCCAAGGGTATCTCCAAGTGATAGGGTCAATCTGTTCCTGTAGCTGACCAAATTTAATGATAAAAAAATTCCTTAAATGTAGTGCAACCTTCCCATGAGACAAGTTCATGCATCCTAGAAAAGAGGTTTGGCTCCATATTCTCCATTCTGTCCAACCAAGAAAGAAGTATACTAAAAAAGGTAAGAAAAGACAATAGTATGATTGTTGAGACAGCAGTCATTAACAGCTCAGGGACTAAATAAGACAAATACTTGTGGGTCCCTTCCAATTCAGGATATTTTATAATTTTATGGCTTATCTGGAAAAACATAAATTATTAAAAAGCTCCTCAAAGAACATGATGATGATGATGATTAATGTTTTACTAGAAGCAATGTAGATTGACCTTTCCCCATCTGGTGGATGACTGCCTGGTCGCAGAGATTTGTTGGTTGTCTCTTTGGGGTTTGTGAGAAAATAAATGCTTGGTCTAGAAGGTATTAGTTCCAATCACTTGTTCTTTGAGCATTAGCCAATAAATTATTGCACTGCTCTTTGAGTTGTGTTTATCTTACTTTATCTCACTGTCTGATGAAGGATATCCAAGGAAAAGAGATGCAGAGAGAGACAGTTACAGAACGAGAATTACAAGAAGATTGTTGCAGGCAGCATGAATGCTCAGTCTGAATATCCTGATGAGCTTTAACAAATCTAACAAATGAGAATATGTGCTGTGTGATTGCCCATTCCTACACCAAGTTTCCCTAAGCAAGCAGCTTTCATCTGCCTCTCAGTTTGGTTTTCTTTTCACTAGCAAGAGGGTATGACATTTGGGAATACCAGATGATGCCTTGTCCACGGTGTGTCAAGGACAGAATGCAGTTTTCACCTTCACAGCAACTGAGAAGGAAGATAAAAGTTGTCAATACACCTGCTGCAGCACTGTTTTCATTTCAACTGAATGAAAAATACCCAGGTAAACAAACAATGGAAAAGATGCCATTCACTCTTTTTGGTCTTCAGTGCTGACCCATTCTTAATCATCCTTGGTTTTCTGTTGCAAATAGGAGCAATTTTGTGATCTTCCTTATTCCTCTTCTCTGTGGACACAAGAGCAAGGAGAGATCAGCCTTCTCATCTCTAACAAACTGTTTTCTCTACAAGCTAAAAGATTACCTTACTGTTCTCCTTCTGGTCCACTTAGTTTTGCACTTAGCACTTGGAAGAGCATAGAACTGATTTTGAGCACCATGAGGATTTCCTTAGCACGCTCAAAATGTTTTTTTGAGCTACATTATTTATGTAAATTATTATACCTTTGATTTATGCAATTAATGTGCCTGAAATGCATGATTTGTTTCATTTATATCACTATATGAAAAAAAATCCCAAACAATGTTAAAATTAAGCATTAATAATTCATACATTTTTTAGACATTTGTTTCAGTTAAATAAAATAGAAATGTAGCCACATAAAAATCCATACAGTTTTAAGCTGATTAGATCAATAAAGTATGACCTCATGAAGGATTTTATTGTTATACATCCTTTCTATGGTAAGTGACTTTAGAAAGGCAGTTTCTGTACCTCTTTTTGTTTTGGAATACTGCAAAACTGTTCAGTGGATTTATTGTAAGATCATTCAAAACATTCTGTTAGCTCAAATGAACTGGTTTTTGGTAATAATTTAATATTAGAGATATCACAAAAATAATAATAATAATAAACAAACAAACAAAAAAACAACCCCTAAGCATTCTCTCCAGATGGTTTAACATGGAAAAGACAACAGTATCAACATTCTCAGTGGAATAAAATGTTTCAGTTTCTTTTTCAAACTCCGATGATTTCATTGAAAATATTTCTAGAATTTACAGTTGAACTGGTAGATCTGGAGAAATGCATGTCAATATCCATCTCAGTCTATAAAGACCTTCAGAAATATTTGTGAGGAAACCAATATTTAAAGAAATTGTTTGTATGTGTTAAGTTTTTACTGATGTTGAAACAACTCTTTTTATTGGTGGGGGGGGGGCAGAAGAGCAAGACAAAGGCAATAAATAAGTCTGGAAACATAAAAATAAATAGGGAACTTTAAAAAAACTTGTGTACTTACAGTCTGAGCACCACCACCTATTGTCAGTGGCATTACACTAAGAAGAATTTAATTTTTAGGCACAACTACAAAAAAATTTCAAAATAAAGCTAACAATACAAACCTACATATGTTATCTGAATAAAATTCTCATATTGTTGCCTTTGAATAACCTATATGGAACTAGAATGACTACATAAATTATGATTTTTTGTTAAATTTAACTTCATTATGAAGTTTGCAAAATCTGTAGCGACTCACTATAAAGAAGGAACAAGTATGTAGTTAAATTAAACCTTATCACCTTATCCTCTGATTAAAGCAAAATAGAATCAGGCAATTTAAATGAGTAGTACCATATCACAGAATTGTGTAGATTTTTACAACTGAAAAATAGAAACTGTTTTTATTGAAGATTACCTTGCAACAATACTATATGTATTCCTGTTCTGGTACTAAAAAAACACCTAAAAATTCAATATGAGGAAGTGCCATGTGCCTCCAACTGTATCAATAGGGAGGAAAGGGAAGAATGAACTGAAAAAGCTACATCTTGGTTTAAAAAAATGCCATCTGACTTTGAACTAAAACTGTCCTAGAATTGTAACCACTGTAGAATTGAAGTCGCACCCAATTTTCACATAGTTAATAAAAGCTGCTCATAATTAGAAGTTGGGGATACAAAGAGGGAAAAAAAAAGGGTTTTGATGCAGTTTTAGTTAGAAGGCAGATTTATTTTCTAATAGTGTCTCTTGTAGCATCCCTTCCCTCTCATGAGGTGTGGAGGGTGCAATTTCAGTGACTTTGCTGTAATTCTTCTATAACTCTTCCATAGATGTTTTATTGTCAATCAAACCTGTCTCTCTGTAGTAGCTGACTGTCCCCCTAACACTGCAATTCTATTCATTCAATTCATATTGAATTCTGTGGATGTATTAAAGGGACAGTTGGCTAGCATGGGGAGGACAGGGTTGATTGACTGGGCTTCTGTGCAAGAATTACAGTAGAATTACAACACAGATGCAGAAATTGCAGCCTGCTGTTCCATAGAGGAGTTTGAATGGAAATGGTGCTGGAAGGGAAGAATTGTACCTATCAGAGACATTGCTAATAGTAGAAAAGTCTCCCTAAAATTGATCCTCATTAAAAACAATTTGGGAAAAAAATAAGAAAGCTAAAATCTATTTTGAAGTACAGTGGTTTTGAAAAAGAATACAAAATCATTAAAAGGTACTTTTTTTTTTAAACTACTGTTGGAAAAACTGTTTTTCTAAGGATTTTAGTAATGTTATACTGTTCTGACAGCAGTACTATTTTATAGCTTTGATCATCTAAATATCAGGGATGTATTAATATCTAAATAGAAGGTTTTGTGAGGAGAAACAGTTAAAATGTATTCATTAAAAAACACAATTCGGCATTTTCTTCCTGATTCTTCATTCCAATGACCATTAAAAAACACTCCTACATAGTTTTCTTAAACTGTTATTGTTTCTTTTAAGTATAGAATAAGGAGATATTTTTTGGGAATTTCAGATATAATGTTAACATCCACAGACCAAAATCAGTTACTTTAAAACCAGGCAAATCTTAATTTTGGCTTTTGAAAGTAATTTACAGAGTTCTAATACTTTTTAGTTAATAAATGTGTGCTAATTTAGTTATATTTTATGATAGTAAGATCATTACTGTATCAGGATATAATACAATGATTCAAAAACCTCACTGACTGTCATCATGCCTTAATTTGCTGTGTTACAAAATTCAAAAAGATATTGCCTATGCTATGAGAGACACATTTAATAAAAGATTTATATTATCCATCTATATCAGTATCTTCAAAGTATTTTTTCAGTATGGCATAGCTTTCAGCTACTTCTTTTTCATTTTTATACAGTAGTGATCTTATATAATATTATAAAAAACCTGTATTAACTCAGTAGATTCTTCCATCCAAATCTTCCAATCTAGAATATTTTTTTCCTACAACCTGTAGGTTATTATCATCATTACTCTTTTTACCTCCTTGGACCCAATTCTATTTTTGTTGTAAGTATTCAATTTTTTAGCTCTTTGTCAGTTTCAACAGTTTTGCTCCCTAAAATAAATAAGATATACTATACATTCAGATCAATAGGAAATAAAATTTAGTGGGATTTTTTCTTGGCACAAAATACCTTCTCCAGAACAGACTATATAGATAGTTTTTGCAGGAGGAGTATTTCAGGCTTTGATTAACAGTTCTCCAAATTAATAATACTAACACCAGTTCTCTGAGATATCAACTCATACTTTTTAGTATGGCTATGGATAGAAGTAATCAAACCAGCCTTTGGAAGATCTAGATACCTTTGTTCTCTCTGATCACAGTTACTGTAGGCACAATTATGTGACTGCCACGAATTTAGTACAGGATGAAGTTGTGTTCTGCTTCTGGTAAGGAACAAAAATCTAAAGAGTCTGAAATGCATGTTTTTGACAGAAAAACAAAGAGGATTCCGTGCTTTTTTTTCCAGGTGCTTATTTGCCTTCACTGTTAAATTATTAATTCTTCCGTTCTGGACAGTCCATGGACATTATTTCGTCCTATGCATAAGTGATCACTTGTGTTTGGTTGATTGAGCAAGATAGTTTACCAGGTGATGCTACATCACACAATATTTGCCTAGCCTGCACTTATGATTGTGCTTCACTCTGCATAGTGACTTTACCCAAACAGCGCCAACCCAATGGGGAGCCGAGTAGGTACTCAAGTCAGCTCCTTTGGTGAGGCAACTCTGCATGATGTGGCTGCAGTCTGGAAAAATCAGAAATGTGGTTTTCCACATGATAGAAGTTTGGATTGTGTTTTTTCCTTTGTCTTTGGTCCTCCATTTGCTCATCCCCCATCCATTATTCAGCTTCATGCCACTTCACCGATGCTTTTGTGGACCTGGTATAGCTGTGGACTTGAAATAGGACACTAAACCACCTACTGAAAAGACCCCACCATACAAAAATGGTTATATATTTTAACACAAAGGCTTTTCCCATCACTTGCTCACAGAAGGACACAGACCGAAAAAGTACTATGAATGGCTAGTGCAGAGGCAGGATCAGCCAGATAAAGGCAGTTTATTCTACAGTTGTTTTGTTTTTATGCTATAAAGAATGCCCCTGTTTCTTTTAGAATTTCAATCAGAAATACCTGTGTAATGTATTCCCTCATGTTTGTTTACTAATACAAATATACAACTAGTAAGATTTTATTCTTTCACAAGGTTGTTGGTTGGGGTTATTTCCCCCTGGAAGCTACATCTTATTTTTCTTAGTCCTGGGACCCAAGATTTTAGTGTGGTCTCTTCAGTTTATTTTATCAGTTCTATGCTCTTAATAATTTCTTGGGTTTACTGCTTGCTTAATATTTTCACATTTTATTTCTAATTTCTGCCTTCACTTTGATATGAGTGAACTTTCAAATTTGTTCTCTGTCTTGAGAGAGGATGTTCTCTTATCTGTGGACCTTGCTTGAACTCAAGAGTAGTTCTTTTCTTTCAAAGATATAGTGCAGGTGTAAAAAATTCTTGCTTTTCCATTTGGTTTCTCAAGGGAAGTTATGTTAGTTATTATTCTGTTACTTGAACTCTTTGACATATAAGGAAGGTCATTCAGAAGTCTAATGAGAAAGCATATTTTATTTTGCTTTCAGTATGCATCCTCACCTTTATTGGGAGGATTTATTTATATGCAAGTTACACTGCCTTTGCCATCTGAGCAAAGGCAAAGCTGTGTAATCTGGCTAATGTGAATGCAACTTTATAATATGAAAATAACATATACTTGTACAGATTATGCATTATGTGTTCAGAAAAGATTTTATAGTGTAGTTTTCTTATATTTGGATGACAAAGGTACAGTTAAAACTTGCTTAGCTGTAGACTGAGTCACATCTAAGCTGTACAATATTATACTGTCCTTGGTCAGAATTAGATGAGAAAATATGTCATGAGGGCAGGTTTATGCATTGAACTTTAATTTTTTTCAGTGCAAGCTGTTGGATCTGTATCAGGTTTTAGGATATATAGTCAAAGATTCAATGGAATTCTGAAACAGACTACCTAACCAAATATAATACATGTCATGACATTTGATTGTTTTGTTACTATCTGAAAATTAAAACAATCTGGGGGATAATACAAAAAAAGCACATAATATAGTGAACATATTAATAGTGTGATGTTGTAATAATTTCTACAAAAGAACATGAGTATGCTATGCAAGCATTTGACAGAATTAGTGTGACTATTTTAATAAGAAATTACTTTTACATGCCTCACTGATACCTGAACAAAACCTATGCATGTACAAGAATAGTCTAGACAATGATATTAATGGCTTCAGCTAACATGAGCTGCAGACTGGGATATAGACAAGAGCTCTTTGGTTTATGATCATTCTAAAGAAAAATAAAGAAAGCATAGCAGCTTGGAGGAAGTAATTAAGGCTGAAAATAAAAATGAACCTCTGAGATTCATTAGATGTTCCTTGCTTAGTATTATTGGCATAGTTTTGGAAATGTAACTGTTACTGGTCGAATATTTAGGAGTGACCAGGAGTGCTTTCCATTTCCTGTACTTAGAAAATTGCAACCTTTTCTGCCAGATGTGTATATTATAGCTATCCATTCCTTTATCATCTCTTCATTGGGCTACTGAGAAGACTAGTATGACCAGCAGGGCTAGGGAACCCATAGTCCTGCTGTACTCAGCACTGGTGAGGCCACAACTTGAGAATTGTGTTGAGGTTTAGTCCCCTCATTTCAAAGAGGACATTGAGGTGCTGTAGTGTGTCCAGAGAAGCACAACAAAGCTGGGGAAGAATCTGGAACACAAGTTTTATGAAGAGTGGCTGAGGGAGCTGGGGTTGTTTGGTCTGGAAAAAAGGAGGTTCAGAGGAGACCTCGTTGCTCTCTACAACTGCCTGAAAGATTGCAGTGAAATGGGGCTTCATATCTTCTGCCATGTTTCAAGGGAAAGGATGAGAAAAAATGACCTTAATTTGTGCCAGGGAATGCTGACAGTGAGGGAAGCAAGACATGACTCAATATGAGTGATAAGCAAGCTTCAGCTTTATTTGTGTCACTAAGTGCTTATATACTATTACAATTAATTTTGCCTACTAGTCATAACATCATTGGTTAGATATAAAAAGTTACATTTACATGTCTTTCCCACAGGTGGCTCTTGTTTTCAGGGATTCTTCTCATTCCTTCAACCGCAACTCCCTTCCTTGGTACTTTCCTCAGCGCTCAAGGACGTCCTTGGCTTTTCGTCCTGTCAGCACAACTTGCAATTCTCACGGCCTAAAGGCCTTCTGATCTAAACTTTGCTCACACAAGGCCTCTAACGACCCATGGCCTCGATCCTTGAGCCATTCTTCAACAAGGGAAGGTTCCGATTAGATATTGAAATTGCTTTTTTCTTTTTTTCACTGAAAAGGTTGTCAAGCATTGGAATGTACTGCACAGGGAAGTGTTCAGATGATGTCTGGATGTGGCACTTGGGGATATGATTTGGGGGTGATTATGGTGGTGCTTGTTTGGTAGTTGGTGGACTGGGTGATCTTGAAGGTCTCTTCCAATCTTGGTGATTCTGTGATTCTGAATTACTCTCTGTAAAAATATTCCTACTGAGATTTTTCAGAGACTGAAGCTGGAGTTGGATGTGCTGCTCACATGATATCTGTGACAGGTTAAACATTATGTGCCTATCCCACTCATGTCTTGTTTCTTAATTTTCTTTCCTTCCCTTCAGAAGATCAAGTTTTACCTAAAGGAGGAAAACCTCATTATTATTAAACATGCAAGAATATTTTTAGTGTCTAAACAGAATCCTTTTAGAGAACTATGATACATGTGCACCTGCCAGGAAAGCGAAGGAGGTCAAATTAGGAAGTGATGGGTCTCCATATGTGAGCTGGGGAAGATAACCTGTTTACAGAACTCCACTGCAGCCAGAGAAGTTTGCCTGACCAAGCTGATGTGGTCTATAGCAACCTTCAGTATTTTGGTTACTTTGCAGAGCATTGACTAAGTCTTCTTTTCTAGATGGGGCTTAAGTATGTGTATTTTGACTTTAATATACAAATTGAGCTACACCTGTCCTTACCTGAAAGGTTGCCTCACTTTTTCACAAATGAAATGGGAATAAGTTTATCTACCCTTTTTTTGTATTTTAAGAATCCAGAGGCAAAAGGGCTCTGCAGCATTTTTATGTTGCTGTATTTGTTAATATATCAACAAAAAATATTCTCTGATATGCAGCTTGAACTTTTTCATTCTTACTTTAATCCTATTATTGCTGTTTAAATCCCTGTTTATCATCCTGAGTGATTCTTCTCCTGCCTTAGATTTACAGTCCCAAGATATTCAGAGACTGTTATCAAGTCCTGGTTTCAGCAGAGGAAGCTGAAAT
>VZTX01026370.1:993987-995856 GCA_013400915.1 Pardalotus punctatus | reverse complement strand
TATATATATATATATATATATATATATATACTTTCTACTTTCTATTTCTGTATTTCTCTACCTTCTCTACAGTTTTGTGATAGTTTGTTGTCCAAAACATCAAAGCATCTTTAGTTTCTGGGTAGGATTTTATCAATAACAATGCTATGAAACAGCATGCATTTCAGCTCTTCTCTTTCTTGAGTGGCACAAAACGCTATGGTGGTTTAAAATTGTTTTTTTACTGGGTACAAGGAGAAAGACTATGATTCTATTCTATAATATGTCTGGTTTTTTTATAAACAGCCAAAACCAATGGTGCCTTTATAACTTGTGTCTATGATGTTAATTATGTTCTATTACAAATACTTGTCCAATTCAGTGCTGTGAATAGTGCAGTAATATCTTTTAGTGGCTACATTGTCATAGTTGTGTGGAAAAACAGCTCTGGCATTCATGCCAGGCACCAGAGAAACACAAGAACAAGATAATCTTTTCAGCAAAGAGCCCACAGTCAACATAAGCCCGAACAACTAAGGCAAGATGGCAGAAAAGAATGAATAATGAGACAGGAATTAGAAGGAAACAAGAAAACACAGTGGTCAGCATAGTGGTTACTGGTTTCACATATGGGAAGTCCTGTGGCTCTCTTAAGACAGTAGCATTCTTTCACTGAGTATGTTTCAAGTAATTTTGTTTCAGATTTCATGTTAAAAAAATTTTGTTTCATTTTCTATATTTCTGATCTGTCCAAATGACATCGCGCTAACTTTTTTTCCTAAGTGATCTCTGCTTTGCTATTTTTCTCTACCAATTTCTTTGATTTTTATTTGGTCATCTGTCTTCAGTACTCTCCAATCTTTGCAGATTACAGGATAATATACTGGTAATACTTCACATGCTATTAAAATTTTAGAATGCATTTTTGATATAGTAGATATGTGACAGAATTTCTTAATTTCACAGAGAAACAAACTAAAGCAGATACTTGTTACTTGCAAAGGATTGAATATAGGTAACCCTGGCTCCAGCAGCCTTTCCTTTCAAAAATGAAGTTACATAGTGCTACATCCAGTCACCATGGCCTGAATGTAGATTCACTGCCAAGAAGAGGTGTTAGCTGATGGCTTCTGAGTTACAAACTGATGTAGCTCGTTTAATAATGAAAATAAACCATTGACACATGCACAAAACAAAGAAGCTGTTGTTCTGGGTTGCTGGGCTTATAACATCCTCTCTATATATTTACAGAAAATAAAAATTAGAGTTATTATTTGCAAGACTAACAATTTCCAGCTTTGCAAGTTTTTATGTAAAAGTTATGAAATCCAAGCCTAAATTTTATAACTTGTAAGGTCTCTGTCATCAAGAGAGTCCTTTTATTTCATATTAATCTTCAGCCAAAAGGTCCACAACCTCAGAAATCTGGTCATGGTCGTTGTTCAGCCAGAAATTTAAGGAGAGGAATAAGGTCCAGTTTAGATACTAGTTCACAAATATCATCAATATTCTAGTAGTACTGGAATAGCAGAAGGGGGATAGTGGCATTTTTAATGCTTTAAATTGTGTAAGAGGGTAATTTAATTTGAAAAACCTAGTTGCTGTGCTAGATATGATAACAGGAAGTGAGGTGATCAGCTTGCTGCATGTGAAAAAAAAAATAAGGGAAATTTTCTTTTCATAAAAGCTTCACTATTGCTAAATGTATTGGGGGGAATATCTGTATGTTATTATTTAGAACTCTGATTTGGAGTATTTTCCTATCATCTTGATGCCTAAAAGACAGGCTGCCTGAAACAGAGGCCAAGACAAATTAGAGTATAAAAGCAGACAGATTTATTCAAGGCCTTCAAAGTCCTTGAAGGTACATTCGGGCAAGCAAAGACCCCT
>VZTX01026370.1:891487-991487 GCA_013400915.1 Pardalotus punctatus | reverse complement strand
ACATTTCATTAAATGTTGATTTGACAACATGAAAATTTCTTGTCTCTATAAAGTACACCTATGTTCTTTTCAGGTTTAGCTAACCCTTTTGAACTTGCTATAAACAAAATTGATATCCCTTGCACTAAATATTTTATGCTTTCATTTGTATTCACATTGTCAGCCTGAGAGACCATACTATTTTAAAAAAAAATCATGTTAGATATTTGTTTTAAAATATAGCTATCTAATGTATTATCATGGAAGTATCACTTTCACCATCATGTCCTTTATTCTTTCTGCATACACGGCGGACAGTGCCATAGTTTAAGAACTATTCAGGTTTTACTGAAAAAAAACCCTAAAATTTCAATTTTAAAGCAAGTAAAAGAATTATCAAAGCAATTCCAGTAATGCAAGGGACACAACACTCTTAAACCATGTCAGTAGCACTCATTTAATGATAATCCTACTTTACATGTGGGGCTGAGAAATATAGATCAATAAATATTATTAAGAAAAAAAACTGATATTTTGCAGAAAAATCATAATGTACTACTAATTAGCAAGTAAAATTTTAAAAAAAAATGTTGGATGGTGAATCTATAGAACTATTAACAGCATCATGAACACACAGAAACATATAAAGGACAAGTATCCTCATATTACAGACGAATCCCGATCTTCTACCTTGGATTAAAGTAAAAAAATCCTCAACATTTTTTTTTTCTCTTCTCCTAAATAATATGGTGCGATAACATTCTTAATACCAAAAAACTTCATCTGCCTATTCTTAATTGCTATGAAATTATATTTGAGAAAGAAAATTTATTTGATTTTTACATTATATGTTGGTCAATTGTATACGGGAGGCATTAAATTACAGCTTTATAATCTACAGGAAAAAGTCCTCACATCACTGGAAGTAAATTTATCCTTCCTTTTAAAATTTTAATCTAGTATATAATTTTAAGGAAATTTGTTAGGGCAAACACTCTTTATATATTTATTTCATATTTCCTGTAATTTTTATATATTTTTTTTAAATTTAAGAACACTTTGTTTTACATTTCATTTCATCATTTTTCATGGTTTTGATCATCCTGCTTATCTTATTTGGTCCTTTTCTCTATCTTGTTGAGTGTGTACTTTAAAGATGACATGAGCAAGGTTAATTCTACGTAAGATATATACAATTGATTGTATCAATACTCATTTATTCTTTTTTTTTAAAATTACAACGTTGAAATAAGTTCTAAACTGGTATAAATCAGTGTAGGTCTGCTGAACATAGCTGAAATTTACTAATTAACACCCACTGAAGAGTTGATCATTCATATGATGGCTTGAATGCAAGTTCCTGCTAAAAATAGATAAATTTATTCATTGTGCAGAATAAAATCAATTACTTTATTTGAAAGGTTATAATTTATTTAGAACTTCAGAATTAAAAACAAATCAAAACCATTTGCCTACAATGACTTTTAGCAGCCCTTTTTTACCATTCTCTTGCCTAGATTTTTTGGGATCTTGCCATACTTTGTCTCACACACCTGCATCATCTCACATATCCTTTTCTTCCTATGTATTAATACATAGATAATATTTCTGTGGTAAATTCTTGGACATCCTACTAAATATTTCTTCCTTGTTGAAAATTCAATACATTTTCCAGCTTTTATTTCTCAATTCTTGTATAGAATCAGATCTGTAAACCCTTCCTCTCACCTGTAACCAATTTTTTTTGATAACTTTTGGTGGAGAGCTTATCAGAGCTGTTTTGGAAGCTCAAGTAACTCATGCCAAGTTTCTCAATTATTTAATATATGTCCAGTTTTGAGAAAGACTACTAATCAGTTGATTAAAAACAATTTTGTGTTCTTAACATATCATACTCTATGTGTTTCTAGCTCTAATTACTTTTTCATCTACTTTGAAAATAGCTGTAAAGAATCAAGGGCCAGCAATTATTAGGATTATTCCTAAAGCATTTTTGAAACATTCCATTACTTTTAACAGATTAAGATGGTAACACCAGTAATAAAGGGAGAAGAAAGCAAAAGTGTTAAATATTTCTTTGTGTAAGAATAAATATGATGCCTTATAACACATGAGGATGATTAATTGTTCTCTGCTTTATCAATAACATCTGCTAGAAATAAAGTTTTAAATCAGCTACCTAGAGTAATTTGCATAAGAGTAGCAGAAGAGCTGGCAGACCTCTCAGAGTTTTTGATGTCTGGGGTTTTTTTGAAACCCAGGAATACTGATAAAAATCTTAAAACATAGAACAATAGTTACTTGGCTCCAATATTCAGAGCAGGCAGATTGACTTGGGTAGTAGGTTTGTAACATTAGGAAAATTTCAGTAACATTTATACATGGAATTATAAGTAAAGAGTGTGTTTTTAAGAAAAACATTTTTTACGTCAAATAAACTAATTAGATTTTTGATTTGCAAGGAATGTGCACAGATTTAACATTTTAAATCTTTGAAAAACATTTTACGTGACAACACTGTTGCACAGTGGCAACACAACAATGACATTCTGACCAAAAGAAATGAGCATTTAGAACATACATAAATGGATATAAATGTTAGATCTGAAAGCATCTTATCTCTGACGAGATCATGAAATCCAACCAGGATTTGTAATGATACAAATTTGGCCAGTTGCCTTATCAATGATTTGAAAGTAAATATAAAATCACTGTAAATAAAATAAAACTGTGCTGTAAAAAGTGCTATCTGCTATTACTAAGAGCAGGAGACTGTGTCCTGAAAAACAGTAATTTGGAGAATAACCTAGTTGTTATATGTGGGCGGGTAACTCAATGTTAACACCTAATGCAACCTCACAGTGACAAAGTAAAGTGACAAATTACTGTTGGAGTGCATTACATTTTGGACATGTAAGAGGACTTCTGGAAAAGGAAGGACTGATTTTATTGTCATATAAGATATTGAAGAGATTGATGTTAAAACTGAAAAGGATTTTAGAATGAGGTGAAAATAATTCAAAGACTGCTGAAAACATGTTATAGTGGTAAACAACTATAATTCAATCTCTTTTCTTTTCCAAAAAGTAGATAATGAGGTGACTTATGCACAAATACAATCAATGTAAGGAAAAACATGCAAGAAAAGGTTTCTTTAATCTAATAGAGAAAGACACAAAACCCCTTGACACTGAAGATAATATATTTTAAAGGAGAGAGGCACATTTTTAGGAAATATGCATGATTTACTACAAAGGGCAAGTGGGACACTAATCACGCTGTCTCTTTATAGGAAGAAAGCATCAGCCTTACCTTTTCTTCCAAGATTTCTGACAGTTCTCCTCTTGGAAGAATTTGGTTTTTTCCATGTCAGTTACCAACCTTCAGAACTGTCACACATTCACTTGCTATGTTTTTGGTTTTTTTTTTTACTTTAAATATGGACATCAATGGTCAGTATGGAAAATTACTGAAAAAAGTCAGATGTAACAAGTATATTGTTGTCAGCAATGTCTATGAGACAAGTTTCTAATTAATTATGTGATATATGAGTTTTTAATAAATAATAGATAGATGATCAGAAGTATGCCATGAAATAAATTATCAATTTTCCCACCCTTTTAAAACTGACACATTTATTGCTAGTAAATTAGTAATTCCACCTGTTCGCTGGTAGAATTTTTTGGTGCTCATTATAGATAACAAAGTAGTTTACACAAGAAGGATAAAGGGTTGGCTGCGGTTAGAACAAAGATGATGAAAATATAAGATTACCTGTGAGTTGACATCATTCAGATAATGTAGCATAACAGAAGTGGATATGGAAACTAGTAAGAGTCTTGAAAATAAGCAGGTGGAAATTGTGGCCTACTTAGAGAAGCATAAATACTGGCAGCAGGAAAGAGGTAGAGAATATATAAAATCTGGTAAGGAAATCTAAAGTACTTCAGTTTTACTAAGTTCTCTAAACCTAAAATGGAAGAATAATATAAAAATTGATTAATCAATAAAAATTGAAAGTATTTTTAAAAGCAGTTTTACTTTGGTATGCTTGCGTCAGATAAGAAATTTCATAGAATTCATAAAACATTTAGGTATTTTTGCATCTATAGCTGTATGAAATCTGCAGTCTTTTTGTTACCTTACTTGGTAGAGGATAGTTAAGGGTCAAACAGAAGATACCAAAGCAGTGGTAAGGTTTAGATGGGATAGTGAAGGAGGAGTTATTTGCAAATTTACAAATACAGGTGTATCAAATGTATGTTGTGATTACAGTATATGGCTGATACTGCACATCTGAGAAGATCATTAGAATATTCAGAGTTTTTATCTCCATCTTGATTTCAGAGTTGATAGCAAGATATCAACTTGGCACTGAGAACCACAGACTGTTCATGAACAAAAGAAATGTAAAGAGCACAACAGAAACCTCACTTTCCTATTTTACACCAAGAAATTATTGTATATTTTAGTCTGAATAAATTTATCTACATTTTAAATTTATGTCTGTCTTTTAGAAATTGGGAATTTAAATGCATATGTTAAAAGATGAGAAAAAAAGGAATTAAAGATTGTATTTTGTTTTAAATTGAAAGGACATTCTCTAGATGAAGATTGAAAAAGACACAAAGTGGCTTCCTTTCCAAAACATTAAAAAAAACCCCATTCTGAAACTAATCAGGGATCATCTTTCTTCTCAGGGATCTTGACATTACAAATCTTCTTACTCATACAGTCTTACTTCATCTTTCACTTCTAGACTTTGTTCAGTCACACCTGCTTTTAGAGGTACATAAACATATAAAATGTACTTACCTACTTTTCTTTAATCAATGACTCTGGAAAAAAATTATGCTCATGATCATTCAGGAGTACACAGTTGGCCCATTGATGTATGAATATATTTTAAATAAAGGCGCGTTTCATAGAAGTGGGCATATGTAAAGACTAAAATCAATTTCTCTAATTCTGTGTATGATAGTACAAGCAAGCAAATGAAACAGCAAAAATTGTTGTGTGGCATTGTCTTATCAATTCCCTAATATTTAGTAAAAGACATAATTCCATATTTTAAATCTTCTATCTTCTGTGTTTTGCACAGTACGATAATTATTTAAAGTGATTTTTTTTTCTTTGAAAATGCATCTAAAAGTAAAACACAGACAGAATGATTTTCTTTGCCTTTCAAAATTGCCCTTTTGCCACCACTGCATTTTTCTTCTTGGACTGAGCAAGTCATTATTGATTGTGAAACTACTATCACAAACACAGATGATCAAAGATGTATTCAAATATATTAAGAGCAGAAGTAAGGATACCCCAATGCTCAGATAATGAATGCTATCTGATTCTAGGGGAAAAGGTGCCAGTCTGTACTCTGGCAAAGTGCAAATCTGGGGAAAGAAAATGGTCCCATATGTGCACTGAAAATTATCCAGTGAAGATTGAACTGCTATAGGAAAGAAAGTCTGTTGTTTTAAAAACAGGCAGTGAAACAGATGGGTTTTTTGGTTTGGTTTGTTTTTTTTCCTTAACAGGTGCTCTTAATTCTTTTGCAGGACACTTACACTGCCCAAAAAACAAAATATGGTGGTGATCTATATATTAAAATAAAGAACTAAATAAAAGGCTTTGTCTGATATTTAGAAGTTTTCGAGGGGTATAAAGAGTACTACATTACACCTTGTCAACCCTCTCTGTTTCTGTTTTGCTCAAAAATTACAGTATGCTAAATATGGCTGAGGCTTCAAATTATTTCTTAAGTGGTAGATGTATAACACATTTAAGAACACTGGCACATGATTCAAAACTTCTTGTACTACCACTGTTTACTTTTCTTTTTTTTCTTTCCCTTTCTGAATCAGGAGAACTTTATAAGTAGAATGTTCATGTAAGAACTCAGCTAGATTCTATTTCTTCATATTTATAATAAAAGCAACCAAAAGGTGCTATGTGTTTTCCAATCACATTAAATCAAAATTCTTTCTCTGCAGAATACACATTCTAAAAAAATTAATAGTATTTTGATAGTGGGTTTGATTTATTTAGGTATCTATTGAATCTAGTAAGAAAAATTCTTTTTCCTTCATTGGATTGGTTACCATTAACAATTTTTCAGCATCTCCTGCAGGTAAATCACATTACATTACCACATTACTACTATATTTACAGTACTTCCTTGTTATTTCTTTCATACTGCATCTACAATAATGGGCCTGCTATATATATGATACTTAGTTACATCTCCTAAAAAAAACAACTGGATAGTTTATGGAAACTAACTTTGATTTGGAAGTAATTTTCCTTTTAATACAAAGGAGTCTGATATTTTCTCTGACCCTTATGCACAGGATGACTTTTTCTAATATGTTGCTCTTGATTTCATTTTTCCAGGTCAAAGTCACTTTGATGAACATAACTTGTGTACAAAATAAAACATTGTAAAAAATTTATATGCTTCAAGTTTCCCAATACAGAGTTTTGACACGCAAATCAAGTTTTATAGGGTACTTCTATAAAGCTATACTGCAATAAGGTTCCAAATAGCTTGTATATAGCAACATCAGAGTAGCCATTTTATTCTGTTGCATCAGTACAGGGAAGATAGAATTGAGTAAAACTTTCCTTCCTTTCATTCATCTTCAGCTGGAGTTACTGCTCATCAACTGGTCAATGAGGTCCTTAAAGACGATTAGAGAGAGCTGTTTCTCTGCTAAAACAGTAACTGCCCCATGCTCACATGTCCAGATACACCTCTGTTTTCTTCCTCAATCTATTCTGCAAAAGAAAGCTCTTTTTCTGCTTAAATTGTGGTGAAAAGGTTCTACGCTTCTGCCGTATTGGGCTTTTTTGGCATCAACACAATTTGAGGCACAAGTCGGCTTAAGGACTGATTTTCCTCTTATTATCATATAGATAACTGTTTATTAATCCTGAAAAACGATTTTTCTTCATATTCATAGTAGTTCCTTGCCCAGTTTTTCACTTTCAATTAGTCATTACTCAGGTTATGGTTGGAATTCAGTCAGCTAAATTCTGCCTGAATATGAGGAAGAAGTTCTTTACTGTGCAAGTGACATCACACTGGAACAGGTTGTCCAGAGAGGTTGTGGAGTCTCCCTCACTGGAGATATTCAAGAACCATCTGGACACAATCCTGTGTTAGTGTTCTAGGATGACCCTGGTTGAGCAGGGAGGTTGGACCAGATAACTCACTGTGGTCCCTTCCAACCTGACCCCTTCTGTGTTTCTGTGATTTACAGGAAGCCGCTGACAAAAGACACTGGAGCCAGATTAGTTTTATAAAGAAAATATAGTTCAGAAGATGATGAAGATAGTTCTATATCCAGCAAAAATCTGGAAGCACATCAAATTAATGAGCTCTCTCACTATATATAGATACGTATAAGTGGGTGGTAGCAGGTTTTTTTGGGATGGAAAGGGGAGAATGCAGGAATTTCAGTTATAAACTTTATTCCAGTACATTCACTGCTTGCTATACAGGCCTGCTATGACCACTCATCTGATAACCATAATGGCCTTTTTTGACTATTGGGTTAATGAAACCTCTACTTTAATAATTAAATAGTGGGAAAATTGCAGTGAGGTTTTTTTTCTATACATTTTTTGCAGAGTCCTCTTTTTACATAATTCTTCCAAGAAACAGGCCTGAAAATATAGCTTTGAATATATTAAAAATCTCTAATTAGGTTTAAAATAACAAATATTGCATTAGTAACCTTGAAGAAAAAAGAGAGCTTAAAAAATGTTAAATATCTTAATCTACTTAATCTATTAATGCAGTACTACTTAATTCTAAATGCACTGAAGCTAGCAGAGTATTTTAGTAAAGCTGAAGGATAACTATCTACTGTCTATTGTTTCTCTCTGAAATTTAAATTCATAGCCTCACCTAGACAGAAATAAAAAGACAGAAAAAATTGTGCTTTAAAAGATTTTTCACTCTTTTTTTCCCCTGCATTAGAAACTGGAGTAGATATCGTGGGAAAGAAAATCAAGAAGCAGCAGATGTCATGTGTCACTTTTACAGTTATTGATACTAAGCAAGTAGCAGTTTGAATCCACTGAGATTCAGTATTGTATGTTTATAGGTTTATTTAAATTGTTAAAATGGAATACTTTTATGCCTTTAAATATTTTATGATTCATGGCATTTATGTTTTAGAATCTTATCTGTGTGAGTTGTGCAATTGTAGAGTTTTTTCAGCAGCTTTTATTTGTTTTAAGATAGGAGGAAATTGCACCTTTAAACCACAAGTGATACAGGGGAAAAATAGTAGGAAGATAGAATAGTAAATGTGTTTGTAAGAGCACTAAATGTTGCATGCATGAAGCAAATACACATATTGAGTATTGAAGGAGTCCCAAATAAGTAGAATAATGGGATTAAGGACAATTTTATTTTCATCTCTAAGTGTAGCATAAACTAATCCAAATAGAGTATAGAAGACTTTGGTGACCTAATTGTGACCTTGGAGTACTTGAAGGGAGTCTACAAGAAAGATGGAGAGGGACTTTTTTACAAGAGCATGTAGTGACAGAACAAGGGGGAATGAATGGATTCAAACTAAAAGAGAGTAGATTTAGGTTATATATTATGAAAAGCTCTTTACTTTGAGGGTGGCAAGGCACTGAAACAGGTGGCCCAGAAAAGGTGTCAATGCCCCATCCCTGGAGGTGTTCAAGGCCAGGTTGGATGGCACTTTGAGCAATCTGTTCTAGTGGAAGATGTTCCTGCCCATAACAGGTGGGTTCAAAGTAGATGATCTCTATGGTCTTTTCCAACTCAAACCATTCTGTGATTCTGATTCCAAGAGAAGTTTATTATAAACATTTACTATTTTTGCAGTGCATTTCCAGCTTATCTTGATTCCCTTCCTTTTAAGAAAAGACATTGTGATTAAACCACTTGGAATTCTAATAATCTCTTTTAGGTGAAAAGCCTTTCAGCTTTCTTTCTGCAGGAGAGCCTCCTGCAGTGGTACATGCAGTTGAAATGGGTCCCACCATACTCTGAGTTAGTTAGGATGGCTAAATATGTTTCAACATGAGTGGCCATCATATTGACTTAAACCTCTAAGGCGGTACTGGCAGCTTATGTGGTATCAATACTGGCAGAGAGGACATGTTAAGGCAGCGATGGTAGACATTATTTAGATTAGTCTGAACTACTCTGGAAATTTGCTAACCATGCAAATACAGAATCTACCTTGCCCATGTATTTTGAGATATCTGCTTCAATAAATCCACTGCAATAGCTTCACAGAGGAGCCATCATTTGGCAAATGTATTTCGTACAATATCCCATTATTCTTTTGGGTCTTTTTACGCAGATACATTTGTGCATATAAACTATTTTGACAGTTTAACCACATTTATTTCTTACCTTGTTTAACAGTTTGTGCACTGCCACATGTATATATTCAAGAACAGTAACTGGTAAACTGAAAGGCATACTTCTTCTTTCATGGATTAACATAGAGTAATCCAGGTCTTCAGTGAAGGGGACACAGATTTGAAAAATTAAAATATAGAGTAGTTTCTCTTAAACTTATTGCTACTATTTAAATGTAGGGAAATAAATGAAAAAACTTTAACAGTCTCAAAATTTATTAAATGTTTGAAGTCCTCTCATCCTATAAAATAAATAAAAATGAAATTTTCTCAGCAGAAAAAACAGAATTTAAATATACCAGTTTCTTACTTCAGAAACATTTTTTTCTGCCATCATATTTGTCTAACATGCTTTTACAGAACCAATTATATTTGCTTGTTGTGTTGTTAGTTATTTGTTAAAGAATAATTACACATTCATCATTCCACACTTGCCTGAAAGCTCTCACTTAAAAGTCCTACTACAGAAAACAGCATTTTGGTCACTTTATTTCCTATTTGAATTTAAAACCTTTTCAATCTTTACTAAACTGCATGGCCTTTGCTTTAATTATGCTTAATCCCTAAATATGTTACATCTGTTTTATATAAAATGAAATCAAAAGGATGTAAAATATTTTCATTGAGGAATATAGTGCTTAAGACTAAGAGTTCAATGCAGCCTGTACTTTGAGATGCCACCTAAGCAAATGACACAACTGGCCTGCAATTAGAATACAAAGTTCCCTGCAAATAGGAAAGTTAATTTGCATTTTCATCAGACCTAATCCAGACAAATTGGTGCTAAACTGAATTCAGTAAGCCTAATATGCACAGAAGCCTCAAGTTCAGTATAAACCACAACATTCAAGTGCATGGACTTTTTCTAGTGGTACCTGAGGGTAGTGGGAGAGGTGGATGGGTGTCAGATTTTTCCTTGTCAGACCTGCCAAGCTGTGCCCAGCACAAAGCCTTGTGGAGCTCAGATGGGCAGACCTGCCATCTCTTCTCCTGAAGTCAGCTCACTGTGCTGCCAAAAATACAAGACTTTTAAGACTAAAAAGAATCAAGCTGAAAGGAAGGAGGGAGACTTCAAGTCTAATCCCTAGTCCCAAAACAATTTTTGCTGTTTTTTTTTGTTCTTCCCAATGACTGAATAATATAAACATGCAGATAGTTCAGGAAACAGGAACCAGAAGTTTTTAAGAACTAGTTTTTCTATTCAACTACTTATTCAAAGTGATGTGCACTTCTTTTTTGCACCCACAGCATGATTTTTCTGTGGTATTCTGCTAGGCAAGAAGGTGAGTCTACTGATGCATTATGGATTTGTTAAAACATGAATTAGAAATTGTGCTTCTTTTAGTGACCTCAAAGGAAAACCTGGATTTTATTAAAGACATGCAGCCAAATTGTTACTGGCTTTTCATCTTTATTCCCCAAAGCATAGCAGCAAAGAAAACCTCCACTGTTTAAGGGGAAATCATACAGTATGAGTTTGCATAAGCAACATAATAGTCCTTTTCCCAAACTTTTCAGAGCCCATTGTGGCAGCCTTTCCCCATAAAAAAAGTATTCGGTCTTTCTCCACATTATTTGCATCTTCTTTATATTTCTGCAGGAAACATAATTTCTTTCTTCTTTTTAAAAAACCCTTGAAATTAGCTGAATGGGGAGTTCAAAGTAAAGCCCCTCATCCTTATTTCCCCCTCCTTTTTTTGCCCACAAGCTTCCTCCTTCAAGAAAACTTGTTATATTTGGACAGGTATTTCCAGTATTTAAGTTGAAAATATTTGGATGTTGCTGTCTCTTAATAGTAGAGAACTTTTATTTTAAGCTATTACTGAAAAATCATCCTTTTTAAAATATAACATGCAATGGATGCATGTTTAATATTTCAAAATCTGAAGGCTCTCAAATGTATTACATTACGTTGTCTTAAAGGCACTGTATCCTCTTCATTACTTTCTGGTTTCAAAAATATACTTCAACATACTGTCTGCCACTTTTCTTTACAATATGTCAAAAAGGAAAAAAGAGCGAGAGTGGTTGCTGATATACTAATAGGCATTGCATAACATTTACTACCAAGGAGCAAATAAGAGTGGACAGTAGATTGATTGTATTTAATGCCTTCAAAACACAAGAGTGCTCTTGAGAAGGGTTTTGCAATTTCCAGTTTTATCAGCTGTGCCACAAACTGCTTGTTTTTCCTATTCTACTGAAGAGATGGAAGGGAAAACTTATTGTGCAGTTAAGGTATTCAACTAAATGCTAGTTTCCCTTGCAATAATTAAGAGGAATCATGGGTTGCTCACTTTCATTTATTCTACTGCAGAGGCAGCTGACTGCATTGTGAGCTGGCACTGATGCTATATCTGAAGGCAAGTCAGGAGTCATGCTACCTTATTTCTGTATTTACTGATTTAAACACCTGACTTTGACAAATATTCTTTTAATGAACTGACTCATCCACCATTAAATGGTTCTCCTATAGGAACGTAGGTATCTGTGCTTATCCATATAGCCAATAAATAGAAACAAGTCTCAATAAGAAGGCAGATCAAGGATTATAAAATCATTTTTCTATTGGTCTCCAGTTAACAAGGAGGCAGACTATAGAGTCCCCAAACATAAACTTCATGAAAGTTAAATTATAAAGTTATATGGCCCTGTTGGTCTAAGGGCATAAAACAGAGCAAAAGAATCATTAAAGTATGTATTTAATCAGATAAGCAGTTATAAGCATATAGGCTGAATCCAGGTATCTTGGGACATTTAGATAGGCTCCTTGCAGAACGTGAAGTGTAAGAAGAGCCTCTCTCACTGGGTGATCCAGCAGAGGCAGTAATCATGTTAAAGATTCCAGTGAACCTGATGCTAGCCCATACCTAACACTGACAAACTTCTGCACAAATTCAGCCTGAAAAGAAGTTGCTTTCTCTATGTCCTTCCATTAGTGATATGAGGCTGAAGAAGCTGGCAGAATTAGGAACTTGTGTGATCAGGTCAGACAGGTGTCCCACCATGCAGTTGTCCCATCTGCCTCTGACGAAAATGTAACCTCCAGGAGAAAGGAACTAAAGAGAAGGACTTCATTTCTCTCCACTCTATTTATAATGATAAATTTGAATTAAGGTGACTTTTTTTCTAAAAATATCACTTCAGTAAGTAATGAATTACTAATTCCACAATTACATTACGCAACATGAGTAATCCATTACTTCTGATTTAAAGTAATTACATGAGTCAAATTTCCTTATTAATTTATGCCATTTTCCAAACTTCAAGTAAGTTTTTGTTGGTTTTTTTGCTCCTCCACTTCCTGTGAAGTAATTCTGGAATTGATTATATATTTGTTCATCCTGTAAGCAATGTCTGTAGTTAAAAGTGTTTCTAAAATGTTCTTTCAGAATTTTTTTTTAGAATTGTCTCGTAATTTTGGATTCTTAACTTGACAAATCAAAGGAATGCTTGAATTTTAAACAGTAGGGATATGGAAAGATTTAATAGCAGATAAAAATGAATAGCCACAAAATTATAGATTGTCTTTCAGAAATCTTGTCTTTTTGAAAACAAGCTGTAAGGAGAAAAAAACAACCTGTAAACCTAGTTTGCCTTGTATATATTTCTAACATGGCCAATATAGAGAAGTAGGCACAAGAAGGAACCGGTACCCATTCTTCACTAACGTTCATCTACTTTCTTAATTCCACACTTTTACAGCCCCCCAAAGCCTTGTCTCCTGTGCTTTCACTGATTATCTAAGGAAAAATGCTGGTTAAATGTGAAGTTACCAGTCCATTTAGTATACTGCTAACTAGGAATTTAAGAGAAAGATATTAATGCCTATATATCTAAAGACATTTGTAAGACTGCTCTTTTTATGTTTCTGTCTATTTGCCTAACATATTGTCTAATACGCTGTCTTAGAAATTCCACAAACTTCCTGTCTTAGATGACAAAATGCTCCACAACTATGGTGAAGTGACATGGGAAGATTTCTTTACAAATTTTAGTGGCTTTGAAGGGTATGTTTCCTACTACAATGATTGCTGATGTCATCTCCTGTTCTGTGTATACTTGAATAATAGAGATTCATACAATCCTCTCAACAAGAGGAGAAAACACAGAAATTGCTTGAATGCTCCATAACTGTCTGTGCAAAATCTAAACCACAAGACTGAAAAAACAATAAACATAGACCAGAGTCCTATAACTTGTATTCTGTTTTGAAGTGTGTATTTAAGGTATTATAAGACCAGGCTCAAGACCTTAGTTACTATATCTAGTGATCATGTAACTAGGTTCAATTTACTTCAAAAATTATAAGGGTCTAGACAAAGCAAAAGAAAGTTGTATTTGAAAATATGAAGCAGTGCTTTTCAGTATAAAAAAATGCATAAATATAGGTTAAAAATAAATGTAAATCAAAATATAAACATATTTCTCTAGTTCTTTGTATTCATATGCTTTTTGTTGCATAAGAGTTTTTTCCTTTAATGCTGAATCTTTCCCAGGAAGATTTAAATCATAACTGTAAAGAAGCTATTCTTTCTTGAAATGAGAGAAAATGTTGTATGAGGATTACTGGCAAATCACTCAATTTATCATTTTATTGTTATGAATATTCTTACACCAGGAAAGGTGTTAGTTTTGTTTCTTTGTGTTTTTCCTTGTCCAGGAATTAAAATCTTACACGTAAACAAGGTACTAATATTTGCCTAACTGGACAGACAGCCTGAGACTTACATTTCTTTACTGGGAAGATTGACAATTGGCAGAGTTTAGAATGAGAAACATATTTCTTGAATTAACAATATGTAAGTTGGTTACTTCAGTTGTATGCAAAGTCTTAAACCTGTGTCATTCTTTCTCCTAAATATATAGATTTTGTCCACAGAAACATTACAATGCCCAAGTATTTCTTTTCCACTAAACTACTAAACTTCCATTCATAAAGTCATGACCTTCTATAATCAGTCCTCAGTCATATTACATTATGGAACAAGTGTTATCATTATGGTTGAAGAGGGGATACCACTTTAGCAAAAATTCTGAAAAGAATAAAGGATTTGAGGCAGGGGGGTGAGAGAAGACAGAAACTTTTGCCATTATCACATATGGTAACTTGTTTCTGCCGTCATATTATGATCTTTTTATGTTGATTTTTCCGCAGAAAACATAAGAGGGAGATTAGGACACAAAACCAATTTTAGGAGGTATATTGAATAAATGGACTATGCTCACATCATGTCTTTGCTAGTCACCTGTCACACTTAAGGTAACTGATTCTCTTGTCAGCTCTAGAGAGAGATTCAGCCAAACTAAGATCACCCTCCTTCAATGTTTGCTAATGTCTACAAAGGCACCAATTGAACCCAGCACATCCATGTTTCAGGACTCTTGTTTAGACAACTACAATTAAATTATATTAATACAGGGTATAAATCCAGTTATAGAAAATAATTTCCAGAAGTCCAACCTTGAACAGTAATGAAGGGTTCTGAATTTTCAGATTTTAGAACCATAGAAAATGAGATGTATTGAAAATTAAACTACTGTTTTAAAAACTGGACAAAGACAGAATTTTGCATTTGAGATACTAGATTTTATATTCTGTAGACAACTGATAAAATATACTATATCTTCTACCACCCACATAAGTAGAATTTCATTGTCAAGTTGCCATTTTGTTATTCATACTTTCATTTACCTCTAAATGCAAAATCTATTAATTTGGCACAACCTAAGAACTTCACTTTTGCACTGAAGTTACACTTCATTACTAATTGTACACATTTTCAGCATGCTTATATTGAGTGTGTCATTTAACATCATCAATAGTTTAGCTTCATGAAACTTGGCTCTATTTTTAATTTTGTTCCCTAGAAAACTTTTAGTAATGGAATTTCCTAAAAGTTCTTAGGAGCCAAGGCTGAATGTTTTGTATTACTCAAATCTACTCACATAAATCAGTAATTATCCACTCTACAACTTTGATAGCTTTTTTCCTTAAGACAAAAAAATGCCTCAATTTGTGGTAAAATTCACTATTGACAGTGTTACATAATTTCAGGTAGCAGAAGCACACCTCTAGAAGAACAACACTTCAAACTGTTGACAATATTTGGAAAATGTGATTAATTACATGGTACAGAAGAAAAGCCTGTGATCTAGTAAAAGCAGCTTCCTAGTAAGACTGGGCCTTGCATTTCCTTGTCTTATTAATTTAATTCATTCACAGCATATTAGGTTAGCAAAGGAGCTGCTTATGTGAAACTGGGTTCAAATTGTTTCTTAGGACACAGGTGGGGATGACTTTAATGGCTTAATCATAGTTTTCTACTTAGGCATGTTACAATGAGTTTGCATATCTAATTTCTTTATAATTATGTGAATTTTTTTTTTTTGGGTGGTTTTTTTTTTTTTTTTACATTTATGTTAGAGCATCTTGATGTACTCGGGTCTTAGATGTGATCCTTAACTAACACTGTATTAAAACAATGCTCAGTATACAACAGTTCCTTTTTTCTCAACTGCTACACCTCACTTTTCATGGAAACCCACCTGGGCAACGGTATGATCAAGCTGATGAAAGGACCAGGAATGCTGAGAGTGCCATGGTACTCACCAGCACATGGCTGGACACAGAGTTCATGCAGCTTCAGGGAGGGGCAGGCTATAGGAGCAACAGAAAGTTTCTGTGCAAGTCACCATCTCACACTTATGTAGGTTTCCCATGAAAAGAAATAGTCTTGTAGAGCCCCATTTGCTGTCTACTGAGCTCTGCACCATTTGCAGTAGCCAGTGTTCCTCTGCTGACATGATGGATGTGATAAATTTACACCCCTTAGACTTGCCCCTTAACCATTTCCTCATTGCTGAGATCAATCTCTAAGCAGCCTGCTGTTATCCACACACTCCAAGCAATGATTCAGCAAGGATGATTGGGGAAAGGGCAAAATCTCTGACAACTGCTCTTTCATGCTGCATCATATGGCTTGGTCCAAAATTACTAAATGAGTTTGCACATTCCTTTGTCTTTTCTGTAGAGATGCCAGGCTAGATGAGAAGGCACATAATACTGATTGAAACTGATGAAAAATGCTAGAAGGATGTTTGTTCTCTTTCTCTTAAGTCACGGCTTACCTACCTAAATCACATTTACTGAAACTTCATTGTTATGAGGACTACAATTTGCTCACAGTTTTTCGAAAGCAAAGAAAAAGGAGAATACTGCCAATGATTAAGTTTCAAAAGTCTAAATAAAAATGATAAAATAATGAAAACTGCAGTTTTATTCCAGTTGAGTTCCACTGTGTATCCATATCAGTTGTGATTGTCTCATTTTTTTAAGACAGAACACCTGATATATGAAAATTTTTTCCAAGATTTTTGATAATGCAAGTATAGAGGTGTGTGATTGCTAGGTATTATGTTTCAAATTGTTCTCATTTAAACATATAGACATGTATATTTACAAAAATATATAAACCACTCATATTTGTAACCCTTCTAAAAGTTTACAGATCAACCTGCTTTTTCAATATCTCTTTGACGTATTTTGTATGCTTTATTAGCACATCAGGAAATCATAACTTGTCAAATATGAAACCTTCTTTTCTAATTTCATATAATTAAAAAAGCATCCAGATATAAATTCTATGTTGCTTAATAATACATGATAATGTTTTAAAGATCTTTAAAAGAAGTAAATTGATTTTACAGTATTAGTGTAATCTATTATAGAACATTAACATGTATAACAGATTGCTCTCACAAGAATAAGCAGGTATCATTTTGATTTGATTTTAATTAGATATATATTGTCTTTTCCATTATATATTATGCATATTAATACCATAAGATACTTTTATGCATAATATTTGAAGATTAATGGCACTCAGAAGTTTTAAATGTCATCAATATGAATCTACTATTTTGAACAGCAGTCAAAAAGACACACTACTTTTGATGTTAATTTTTGTTGGGTTTAACAATTGTAAAATGTTATTGAAGGAAATGCTAAATTTAAAAATATGTTCTCATTTGGAAAACATGAATATATATATTCTTCTTAAAAATGTACATATGATTTTGTATTAAAACATTCTTCTATTCAGCCAGTAATGGATTCAAGACCAACATATTCTGCTCTTTCTTTTTTTCTTCCTCATGTAAGCTTTAATTATGTTTGCTGAACAAAAGGTTTCTCCACTCAGAATTTTGTGACTGCTACAGATTTTGAAAGTAGACTTAGTTTTCTAGTTAATTTCTGCATAACTATTAATTATTGTGAGCTAACACTAGTAGTGGTTCTGGCATCTAGGTAAGGAAGGGACCATTGAAAAAAAATCAGGGTTTGACCTATTTAGAGTATGCTGGGACAATTCTTATGATGCTTCTTGTGATGTAAACCGAGAAACGGCACCCAAAAGAGATTGTATGGAAATCATCAAACTATTTTATCATTTTACCTGGACCTCTAGTATCTATCAGACGTTAACTGATTTTCAACACTATTGACTTGTATTTGATTCCATTTGTAGATATAAACGTGAAAGTCTGACATTCAACTCCCACGTTTTGGGTTTTTCAGTCTTCCAGCATTCTGGGGGTTTTTTTTATATTTGATATACCAAAATAACTCCATCCTTTTAACATTCTTTCTACTCTAAATGCAATGAGCCATGACCAAAGAGCTAATCTTAAAGAAATACATAGCAGAAATAAAACAAAAAGTGGAAAGAAAAAAACATTTAAACCGAAACATAGTAAGTTATAATGGTTCCATTTTTATGAAATAAATCTGATTTCAATTAAAACAACTTCTGGAGGTAGACTAGTGTATATTATAATAAACGGGTAAATGTAAGGCGTGGGAAAAGTTCAGACATTCCTTCTAGCATATTGAATCAATTAATAGCATGTACAAGGAAACCCTGATTATTTGAAGGAGGGGAGAAAAATGACTTGATTCTTTACAAGTAGTACAGACTATTATTAGTATTCCAGATAGAGTGTGTTCTAGGGAGTCCATCATATGCTTTGATCTCTCTGCATCCACAGCTGGAAATTTTGCGCTAGTCTCTGGAAGCAGCACGAACTGACAACAGTCACCTCCATCAGCAAAGTGAGTTAGTGGTTGCAAATGTTAATCAGTGGATCAAAGAACAAAAGTGAGTAAAATTTGGTCTTTTTTTTTTAAAAAAAAAAATCTGATTTCATTTCCTACGGCCCCAAACAATCAAAGCATTCATAAGAACTCTCTTCTCAATTTACTGCCCTATCTTTTAGCTGAAGCTCTACAACAGGTTTTTATAAACATACTATCGAGGGGTTTTTACCATCACGTTTATGTCGTTATGAATTAGAACAAATAATCAAATAATAAATCATTTATCTGTAAAAGCATAGTACAGTTTTCAGAACTGTTAATAAAGTAACTGAACTCTGCAGATAAAAAAATTTCATATGTTCTTACACTTTGTGACTGTTTCACTAGATTTCGCAGAGCTCCCATTATGTTTTAAAATTTAAAATGCAATTTGTCTATAGTATTTATGAAGATATTCTTAATGAGGCAAACTAATTTACATTCTGAAAAGTCAATAATTAAATAAACAAGTCAAGCTGGTGAGAAGTATCCAACCTTTACATTATTTCTCATAAGATAAACATATGCTTGTAATTCTGAACATACATATAGCCATAAAACTAAGCCTCACCTTCTTTGATTATCTGAATAATTTAAATAATTTTTACCATCCTTATTATGAAACTATAAACATCTCTAATAATGGCTTTTGACAGGTAAAAATGGGTTGCTTGTTTAGAGCCTGTAGATTTTGTGTATTTTTACAAAAACTGGCCAACATCAAGAAATGAACTAGATAATTGAATGATCCATATCATAATGATATGCAGTATGAGAATGCCAGTGTGGGTCCACAATAAGAAACAAATTCTCTATAAAAATTGCACAGGGTTGTGGGAAATTATTGCAAATTTGTTATGTGTCTTTGTGAGCACCTTGCCCAAACATATAGAAAGGTGTTACTAGTTAAATTATAATACAAAATAATTCTTGATATGTGGGACTGTTTCCTTTTACTAACAAGTGCTTCTATGAGCCACTTGGACCCCTTTATAGGTCCCTTTATGTAGTCTGAAAAGCCTATAACCTAGGTCTCTAACAAATCTGATCAATTCAAAGCCTTTTAAAGATAAAATGACTGATTAAAATAATTCCATTGTCTATCAACTAATTTCCCATTGACTAAAAAGAACGCCCAAGACTGCTTTTGGAGAAGTAGATATCTAGCTTATGATCAACCTCGTTTAAAAAGCTCACTGGCAAGGTCAGGATATCTCATGTGCTGGAAATCACAACTCTAGCCCTGTAGATTCCTTCATGTGTTGGTTATTTTCTGGTTTCAATACTGAGTCTACAATAGAAATATATTGGCAGCATGAAATTCGTTATTTAGTTTTTTACTCACTTTGACTAAAGTTTTTAGATCTTTGACATATTATAAAAATGCCATGACACCATTTTCTGATTCTGTCTTACATCTTCAACACACTTGAAAAAAATTTTCAATTTGCATAAAAACTAGTATTAAATAAATGAATGCAGCTCTGTATGAATACAGGCATCATGTTTCATGTTTTGGGGATTTCTTTCAACACCAGTTTCCAAATATTTTCAAAATAGTCTGTGTTTTGCCTAGGAAACACAAGGGTTTGGATTAGGAACTTTCTTTTATAATAGTTTACATATATTTATAGTTCACATGGTATGACCAATTTTAAATAAAATACATTTTTCATAGAGCAGAAAAGGAAGTTCACAAGCCTCTATTGATTGCTTTGGAGTTTTTATGAGGGTGTCTCAATTTCAGAAAACTAACAAACTATATGCAGTCATTCTGAATTTTTCACATTTTAATTAAAAAGAAATCTTGGAATTCTTGGGGGGTTTTTTGGTTAATAGAAACTGACTCACAGAAATAATTTTTAAATTTAGGCTTTTGGGAATGACAAAGTAAATAAAATTAGGGCTATGATATACCTCATATCATTGAATATCAATAGAGGCAGACTAATATAATTTAAAAAAAAATAAATTAATAGCATTTCCAGATTGGGTAATTTACTGATTACAGTGTTACAAAATACGTTTTGTAAGTATAAATTTACAAAACTAATTTTTGACTTCTGGTTCCAAGTTCCCCTATGCCACCATAGGGATATATTTAAATATACCATTTTGTTAAAAGTAAAGGTGAGCAGAATGTTTTGCAGAGCAATCTACCTTCTCAAAAGTTATTTTTTGATCTGCACTATACGGTGCCCAAGTATTGGACCCATGACAAGAAGAGAACATTCACAGTTTACTTTTTCTGTAGTCAAGGAGGTGAAATAAAGATACCTTTTGATATTAATTTCATTTTAGAATCACCTCATTGCTGGTTATCCTTCCTTACACCTTGTTAAAGTTTGATTTGACACTTCCAATAACCTAGATCAAAGATGTCATAATACATAATTGAAGGCCATATGGGACAGACTTTGTAAAAATTCATTTTGCAGAGAAAGGAACACTTGCACTTACCTAACGGATACTTAAGTGTAACAGTGCTCTTTTAATTCAGACAAAAATTTTGAGCAGGTTGCTCCAATAAAATTGAAGAGCTGACGTTGTGCAAGGGTGCACCAGGCCAAAGTGTTCAGTTACTTTGCATCATGTTACTTCTTTTCCAAAAATATGGAGATGCAATAACAAATAAGTGATGAGGTCTTGAAATATAGATAACGTGACTTATTTCAACACAATGCTACACCATAGAGATGATAATACAGGATGATTTGCGGTACATTTTTTATATATTGCTTGCATTAAATGATATTATAGATCAGATTTCAGGGTCAGTGTTTGCTTACTGAAGGGCTGATGGAATATTGTTATTCTACTTACTTATTCATTTATTATCTATTCAGTTTCCCAGTTTTTATTTTATTTATTGCTGTTCCTTTTATGTATATTTCTTTGTTGTGGGCTGCTTTTGTTCTTTTTGCTATTCTTTGAGTCTATGTTCTGTGGAGGTAATTTTGAACAAAATTTAGAGTGCTAAATCAACATTATCATTATGCTTGTATTTGCCTGGAATGTTAACTATGTCTTAAGATTTGTATTTCACATATACTGTAGGCTTTTTATTGTAAAAGGTTATTTGAATGTCCTCTAGGAAGTGCTGAATTGTTTATTGATCTAATAATTATATATATTTCTTGGAACTTCTGATGTCTGTCCTTTTTTTGTTCTTTTATCTTAAAAATTTATTAAACAAAACATCAAAGAAAAAGGAATTAAAAAAAAAAAAAAAAGATTCCTTAGAATAGATCCCTGAGGCTTTTCTATTTGAAAATCTTCTATATAAGAGTTATTGTTTGTGGAAATATTCTGTGTACAATTTCTCAACTAACCTGCAAAAGTCTCTATAGAGTTATCTGTGAGCCCAGTATCTGAGCTGTTAAGGAATATTTTATGATTGATAAAAATTTCTCCTGTAAATATATTTCTCATTGAATTAGAGATAACATTGATGTTGTGATGAAGACAGCAGTATTGGTAGAATGAAGCTAGATTATACTGCAGTCAGACTTGTTTTCTCTTACAGGTATTTGATATCCTTGTACATATTATATTCAAATAATCTTTGTTGAACTACAATGGTTTTAAACACTTTTCCTTTTATTTCTTTATGCTAACTATTGTAGGATTTATTTAAATTGAAAGGAGCAGCAATTGTAAAATGTAAGTAAATGTCTTAATTATTGTTGAGGCAGATCAGTTCAAGGTACTTTGGACTTAGGTGTTTTGGTCTAGGTGTGTTCTTTTCAAACAAAAAGTCAAGTGGAGTGGTTTTAAATTGAGGGTTTTTTTCCTTTTTTCAATAGAACTGAATCTTTCAAATTTTTCCCCTTTTCCCTTTTTTTTTTTTTTTTTGTACATTCACTACACTGTTCTTTAATTTCCTTATATTTTTTCCCTGGGGCATAGCTATTTCAAAATACATCTGTGTGCACAAACAATATATGCCTCTCCTCATTATTTTTTACCACTGAATAGTTTGAAGTATACTATACAGTGTGTGTATATTTTCCCTTAGTACTTAGATTTTTAAACATCTTCTCCTTACTCTTATCTTTGGTTTTAGCATCGAATATCTTGAGGATTATTCATGACGTTAGCTTTCAACCTGTGGCCTAATTTTGCATGGGTTTTGAGTTTTTGAAAATACATGAGGATTTGTGGGCAGATATGAGGAGGCTTTCAATTAGTCACTTTGGAAGGGTTCAAAATTTCTTTTTCTTCAGGAAGTTTTAATGTAAATTTCATTCAATAAACAAACTCTTGGGAACTGCATGTGCTAAACTTCTGTTTTGTTTCAAGACTGCATATAGATACGCCACATTTCTATCACTTTTTATATGTTTAGTTAAGAAAACAATATTAACCATAGGCTTCTAACTGAGGTCACCATTTTTTATTGGTTCTTGGTGATGATCAGGATCCATTGTGAAGTATGACTATTTGTTTCAACATCCTTTATTAACAGCTGTTGACTTTGTTAGCAGAAATTAGTGAGTGAATAGCTCCATTAGTTTCTTTATGATGCAATGGAGATTGTAGTGTTGGTCAATTGAATTCTGTCCTAAAACTTTTATATTGTGGTTAACTGTATTTTATCTTATCTCTTCCTCATGTTGTAACCCTCACAAAAGTCTTCAAGAAGAGAGGTTTAGGATGGTGTTAAATGTCTTCAGTATGATTATAACACCTATTTGTCATCTAGGTTAATGGTGAAGGTAAAATGAAATGTTCAAGTTGTTTTTTCTAAAATTGAGACAAGACAGAAAACTAAGCATAAAAAGGATTGCATACATTGAAATATAGGTGAAAGGTTTTTTGAAGAGGTTTAAGTAGCTTTCCATACGTTTTATGTAATCAGATAATCTCAGTCCTCCTGGAATGTTCTTTGTTACATTTTTCCTTGGCTATGTAGTTCTAATCAGTAGTTATAGGATCACTTTCCTGACACTGCATGATTTATGGAACTATTTTATGATCATTATAATGTTTTCTGGACTGTAGGTACTAACCACACTGAATCCCCTGCATTTCTAAAAATCTGTAACAAAGACAAAATAAGAAATCTGATTTCCCTGCTTTTACATATAGGCTGATTTTTAAACTATTGCTGTATCTGTGTTCCCACATTGAAAAGGAACAGTCACATTAGTTGTCAAATATGCTTTCTGCAACAGAACATAAAGCATTTTCTAACTAGTAGAAATTATTTTATATCATGCATTTTCTGATCAAATTAATACAACAGTTAACAAGATCCTTCCAACATTTAAACTGTGATATGAAATGTTGTTTCTAATACTGATGTTGTCAGATACATTACTCTAACAATGAATTATTCTACTCTAATATATATTATTCTAACATTGAATATCTTATCAAGAAAAGCGTATCCTATATCTAAGTCCTGAAGTGTTGTTATTCTTAAAAGCTTAAGCATTGTCTGCTTACTTGCCTATATCATTTGAGACTTCTAGGGCTTATTCCATAACTAGAAAACCACACTGAAAGGTGTAGGTAAATTTTTTGTGTGAGCAAAAGATCATCTTTCTTAATATCTCATGCCTTTACTTTTGATTTTAGAATATTACAGTCTGTCTTATTTGTCAAAGCATTTTATTTTATTATCTACTATTCATACTTCTGTGTTTAAGATTCTGATTTTGCCCATATTTATGGTAGATCTGTTTGGGTTTTTGTTTGTAATTTTATAAAGTCATAGGTCCCACTCTTGAACTTTTGTTTAGCACTAGGAAAGCTGGCTGTCTAGAATCATGGAATGTATTTGATTGGAAGGTAACTTAACAGATTATCTAGTTCCAACCCCTCTGCCATGAGCAGGGACACCTGCCACCAAACCAGGTTCTCAAAGCCCCATCAGCTGGGCCTTGAACACCCACAATGATGGGGCATCCACATCTCTGGACAACCAGTTCCAGTGCCTCATAACCTTCACTGTAAAAAATTCTTCCTTATATCTAATCTAAACTTACCTTTTTCAGCCATTCCCCTTCTCTTGTCACTACATGCTCTTGTGAAAAGTTCCTCTCTGGCTTTCTTGTATCCCATTTTAAGGTACTGGTAGGCTGCTAAAAGGTTTCCCTGGGACCTTCTCTTCTCCAGGCTAAATAACTCCAGCTCTCTCAGCCTGTCTTCACAGGAGAGGTGCTCCCAAAGCTGGATGAAATATTCACAGGGGCAGAGCAGAAGGCAAGAATTATCTCCCTCAACATACTGGTCATGCTAGTTTAGATATAGCCCAGGACATAGTTGGCTTCCTGGGCTACAGGCATGTGTTTTCAGGGCATGTCAAGTTTTCATCCAGCAAGACCCCCAAGTCTTTCTTCTCAGGGATGCACTCAGTCCATCCCATGCTGTGTTTCTGCACATAGAGCATCTAGATGAAGAGAACTCAGGCACAAGGTGTGATTGTTAGAGCTGTCCTGTGTAAAGCCAGGAGCTGGACTTTGAGGTCCTAGTGGGTGCCTTCCAAAACAGGATATTCTGTGATTCTATTCTATGATTCTATGAAAGCCTGAGGCTGGAGGGAAAGTCCTGGGAAAGGAGAAGAACTAGGCAGATACTGAGACATAAGATTATTTTGCCCAGCCACTTCTGGCCAGCAGCAAAATTGTGGAGTGAAACGGATCTAAAAACTAAGAAATCGTAAAGCTGGAGGCAGAGTGAACAAGTGAGTATGTGAGATAATCAAGTAGGGTCATGTCTTGTTGATTACTAAATAAGATGAAGTCTGATGAGCTCTGAGTTGTTGACATCTCTCCTGTGAAAAATGGACTACATGGACCCAGTAAACCTATTTTACAAGGGTTTCCGAAGGTACCAGCAGTGTTTTTACATAGAAAGAAAACTTTAAATACTTTCAGAATTTACTTAAGAGACTCACTGCTTTGTTTTGTTTTGTTTTTCTGAATTTTATTGGGCAGGTTCTGAAGAACTTTCAGGTACTTTTTTTTAATTGTCAGTGATAAATTAATAGAAACAGTGTTAGTACTATTTTCTAAAAAAATACCACGTGGCAAAAAGGCTTTTTTTGACTTCAATGCAGACTACTGTGGTAGCTTTGTCCATATCCTGCAATTTCATGTTAACGGTATTTCTTTGAAATCAGATTTTTGGGGATGGGTGGCTTTGGTTATAGGAAAATTGGTTTGCCGTTTTAATTTTTTTTCTCATTACTATAATTAAGTAATTTTGAACATGAAGAAAAATAGGTTTTCATTCAGTCCACTGCCAAGGAAACAGAAGAGTGTAGAAGTCCACATAATGCACATTGAAAAAAAAAAATGCTTGAGAACAAATGCATTGCTTCTTGGTTTCTGACATAAACATTTATTACATTTGTAGGATTTTTGCCTAGGAAATAAGCTCAAGAGAGATTCTTTCAAATGTGTCAATGGTATCTTTTGCTGTGACTTTAGGAAAAACCCTTGAGAAGTCCATGAATAACAGAATTATAAATTTCACAGCTGATTGGTGTATTAACATAAAAGTCTAGGATTTAAATATTCTCCTAAGTAGGATAAAACCCAACTTTGTTATGAATATGTGCTTCATAATTAATCCTACAGTGGCTAATGAGATGTGAGACCTGAGTGTAGCTTGTCCATGTTTGGGCATTAACAGCTTCTGTCTTATACATTAATAACATCTGTTTTCTAACTCATTTTGATTAGAATTACAGGCTTTTAAGATCCTCAAGATTCATTCTTCCTGTCACAGAAGCATTACTGTTTGAGAGCATTGAGGAGGACAGTGAGAGAATCACTTCCTGTCAGATTTATTTGACTTGACCAGTATTTTAAAATATCTTTGTGGATGCACAGACAGAAAGAGAGACATAACACTGATTGTGTAGGTCTGATTTTCCTCAGAAACCAGGAAATAATCAGTAATAATGCATGCTCTTCCTCAAATCAAAGTTCCACCTCTCACCAGGATAAAATTAGTTGAAAGAGAATAAAAAGAACAAAAACAAGCACTAGAAAACACAACTTTGAAACAGGAGAGGCTGGTTGCTTAGGCTTTGATAAAATAAAGCCTTCTTTGAAGATGTAAATGTATACAGCTACAAGGGAAAGACCATGATCAGTTCTCAGGTTCTGACTGAAAGTGCTGGCTAGGCTGAACTTGTACCATGCCTCACTCAGCTAATTTTACATTGGAGACCCAGCTGAGCAGTGGAAATAAAAAACTATCACACTTCCTTATTCTGTAAACTTGGCACTGTCTTTCCTCTGAGCTGTTCTCAGCAGTATCTGCCCTGGGAGTCTCTGCAGTTGTTTGGATGGTGTTACCTACAACAACCAATGTTAACTGACATAAAATGAAGAAAACATCTCTCTTTGAAATATGATCTACCCAAAATAATTTTAAACACCAAAGTAGCTCTTATGTGGAAGTGTTCAGTGTCTCCAAAAACCATTATTTGCTAAATATTGCCAAAGCATTTGATGAATATTTTGCTGCATATTATTTTAAACCATTCAGTTAACACATTTCATACACTAGTTGAAGAAAATCTCTTTCTTTAAAAACATATAAGCTATGAAACTGTAATGATACCAAAGAGAAGATAAAACATCCTAGAAAATATTTATTTGAAACAAAAAGTCAGTTTGGAGTAAATAGAAGAATAATAATTAACCCTTTTGCAATTACATATCAAGTGTTACCTAAAAACATAGTACCATAAAAAATTAAATACAGTGTAAACACACTTTCTCATGAATTTATTAGGATTTGCAGAGTAGCATGAAATAATAAGAACAGAATTAATCAATTAGTCCTGATATGGAACCATGAAATTTTACTTTGCAAGCAACAAAAGTGGTTGGTTCATAACTTGATCCAGCTACAGTCAAAGGAATAGGGGGGAAATCCAATGGAAAATTGCAGATCACACTAAAAATAAATGCAAAAAAAAAAGGTGAAAAAAGCAAAAATAAAATAATCCTAAATTCATCTGGCTCAAAATAAGATTTAGAAAAGGAAATTTGGCTCACTATGAGTGAAGTTAATGTAAATATGTATTTAAGATAACATAGCTTAAGACAATATATAAAACTAAGAATTAGAGCTGTTGTCTTTATTATCACAGATTATTAAGAACCTGATTCATGATCTAACTTGCTATTGTGCTCATGCTGTGCAGAAAAAGATCAAAGGATAGTCCTAAAAACTATTTTAAAATAGTACTCTGTCAGGAGAATGAAGCCTGTTGACTTCATTGATAGCAAATATAGAATTCAATTAGGAATTCATATAGAAGCATTTCTGTCTTAAAGGATAAGGAGATTACAGAAAACCTGAAGGATGTCTTTTGCATGAGTCTTCACAGAGGGTACTGGAGGCATACTTTCCTACATGTAGTAAAGGTATCAGATGATGGAGCAAGTCAAGGAATTAATTGAAATAAATCACAGCAACCAAATGACATTCACTTAAGATCAAGAGTTATAAAATAACTAATTACTAAAGCAGCCATATTGCTGCATGAAATAATGTAATTTATGTGTAGCATAAGCCTGTATGTTTGTCAATTTATATCTTTCTTGCCAAATAGGTTGCCAAAGGTAATCCCAAGAAGCCTAGATCAGTGAAATTCTTTTCAGTATAAATTCTTGTCCCATTGCTGTTAGCTATTTTCAAGAGAAAGGTTTCTTGCTTTTAGGTTTTGCTTGTGTTGTCTTTGTATTAGTCCTTTATTATTTGATGAAAAATATCTATTTATCACTGACAATTCTTATGCACAATTGTCATGTTTTAGGGATAACATTCTCCAAGTTAATACTCTTGCTAAAACCACATGCTCCTTCCCCCTCCCCCTCCAACTGGAGGCACAAAAGGCAAAGATCACAAGTTGACATAAGAACAATTTACTGGAAAGAGCAATGAGATAAGAAAACAAAGAGTAACAGCAACAATATTACTAACTAAAGGTATAAGTAAATAAAAGATTTCTATGGAAAGTCCCCCGCAATAAACAATACCAGACCATTCCGTCTGCCACATTTCCTTGGCTGGCAGGAAACCTTTCTCCCAAGATGAAAGTCCCTTCTTCCTGCCCTGGCAATGACATGAGGTGGTGCAGTGTAATCTCCCTTCCCATCACTGAAAAAATGAACCCTCATGGCCGGAACCAGGATAACAAAGTATTGTCAACCAGGACACAACCAGGACCAGAGTCATTTCACTATGTTACCAACAACTCAACTATGTTTTATACTTCTGTGCTGGTGGTTACTATTCCATGACTGCTTGGAAACAGTTAATTTATATAGACAAATCTTTCAATAAGCTTGAAAGTTGATGAGATTCAAACACTGACTGCATCACAAAGCTCACTCAGTCTCTGGCCGTGCTGTTGCACTCTGGTCCACATAGCACACCCACAGGTCTGTCTTTTCAGAATTGTCCACTTGCCATTACAGCTTTTCTAAGAAGATTAAAATTTCCTGAGGAGCATGAAAAGGTATTTGATGTATTCTCTGATGTTGCATATTCAATGATTGTTTTTAGACTCTTATGTCAGATAAATGATAATTTTCTGAAAAAGCAGATTCTAACAATTGTCCTCATAAGTCAGGCATACTTGATCTTGAGACCGTAAAGCAAAATGAAATCAACCTAAATCCTTGGCAAGTCCAATATTACAGCATATTTAAAGAGGGAAACAGAGGTTTTGAGATCCATACAGGTAAAATACATACATACATACATACATACATACATAATATACATACAGATTTAATACAGGCACTGGTGAAGCCGCACCACAAGTATCATGTCTAGCTCAGGGCCCCTCACTTCAAGAAAGGTGCTGTTGATTGGAGAAGGGCAACAAAGTTTGTGAACAGTCTAGAGAGTAAGTCCTATGAAAAGTGGCTGAGGGACCTGGGGTTGTTTTCTGTGGAGAAAAGGAGGCTGAGTGAAGACCTTATTACTCTCTACAACTCTGAAAGTAGGTTTCAGTGAGCATACATCTCCCAGGCAACTAATGAGACAACTAGAAGAAATGGCCTCAGGCTGTGCAAGGGGTGGTTCAGGCTGGACATTAGGAACAGTTTTTTTCCTTAAAAGGGTTGTCAAGCATTGGAATGATCTGCACAGGGAAGTGGTAGACTCACCATTCCTGGAAGTGTTCAAGAAATGACTGGATGTGGGACTTAGGGCTATGGTTTAGTTGATATGCTTGTATTCTGTCAAAGGTTGGGCTTGATGATCTTGGAGGTCTTTTCCAACCTTAATGATTGTATGATTCCATGATTCTGTAATGGTCATATACCTGCTAAGGCTTTGGGGATTGTGCTTAAATATTTGTGAAACTTTCATCTACTGTGTGCCTGTCATAATAGCCATGACTGGCTGTAATATGAGATATCTTTGATTTTGTTTTATTTTAGTGTTAGCAATTGTTTTTTTAAGTATTCCAGTGAGGGACTAAATTTACTTAACTAATAAGATTATCATCTCTCAAGTCATATATCTTAAATACTTTTTGTTTTCTCAGATATGTATTTTCTTAAGCTTGAGTAAAAGTGTTTTTCATAAATTAAAAAAACATAACTCAGTGTGTGTTTTAAATTGCTTAAAATTATAATACAGAAATTTTCTGTGTCAAAGACAAAGTATCTCAATGCTGTCTGTTACAACAGGCTCTATGACACTATGGGACCAGTCATCTGGTAACAGACAGGGTTTTTTTCCTCTTCTTCATTGATGATCCAGTGCATTTTTGCTTTATGTTTTTACTTCACAGACATTAACACACTACTTTACCTTGAGAAGGTTCAAACGTATAATCTCTCATTTGTCTTTGTAAAAGGCAGCACCGCGAATTTATTCCTTCCATTTTGCCTTTTTATTTTAGGCAAGTGGAGGGGGTGGGAGGTATAGTGTAGGTGTAATAGTACTGAATTAAATCATAGAATCATCAAATCATGGAATACTTATCTGTTTATAGAAAATACATGTTTGAGCTTTTAGGTGGTTATGTCAAAGACATTTTCTTCCAAATCTCCTATAGAAATATAGAGTATAAACTGGTTACATTGGATTGCCTGTAGCAATAAATATTTTTCTAATGAAAACATGTATTGAGAGAGTCCATGGATTTTTACATGGCTTTTTGAGTTTTGTCAAATCACCAGCAGTCAATTTAGTTGCTCTAATCTTCAAACCTAAGGGCCTAATTCTGACAAAGTCTTTTGATATGTTTTCATTACGTTCCTATGATATTTGCTTGGAGAGAACTGTAGAATATTGCAACAGAAATTCACATTAGAATAACATTCATCCTCAGTTTTCTGAGATGGAAAATTTTTCATTTATTCAATGCACAACTACATAACTCTGAAAAGACTCATTAGAAAATATTTCTTGTTTCCATATGGGATGCATTATGGTCACCATACAGATGATCTTGAAAAATAGAGTTAAAAATTTAGCATATTCAAGTTCTTCAGTACCAGAGTAGCCATAAACCTATTTGCTATTTAGCCATTTAACACAATTATTTACTCTTCAAGAGATATACAGTTACTATAGCAACAGCTACATTTACAGTCCCAGAATAAATGGAAAGCCTAATCTGTCCTGCCAGTAAAGCAAAAAGCTTTTTAAAATGTAGTTTATCTGTTGCCTTTATAATAGAAATTAGTGGCACTCAAATTATGAACCATGATCTGGTTGCAGACTGCCTGCTTTGATCTGGAAGGCAACTGTTACACCCAGCTCATGGTTTGACTGCATGTTCAGTAACTTCGACAAGTGACAGTAATATACTCTTTTATTTTCTTTTTTTTTTTCTTTAGACTATGATAAGATGACAGATGCAGACAGAATAAATGAGAGAATCTTTAGCTGACTCTTTTTGTGGTTGAAATGATCAGTAACCTAGGGTGAAAAAGAGCTACCTTTCACATAAAATGCTAATTTAATAGAGATGAAGTAAAAAATTAGAAGTAATATTTTTTTTAGAAGTGTTACAGTTTTTCTTATACAAAGGTATAAAATAGAAAATTTTCAAAAGAGAGTTATATAATCCTTCTTTGCAGGCTTCCTTACTGCTCAAGGAATTTGTGTGTGCAACTTGATATGATTTGGTTTTGCTGATTTAATTAGACTAAAATAAGATATCTCTGTATTCTGGAACAAGCAATGTGCTTGTAAAATATACCTTACATTACCTTCTGTGCAGAGCCTGGGTTCTTCAAAATAAAAGTATTTTTTCTAAAAAGGATACTTAGGAGATACATTTGGATGATGCATTTTTATATTAAAGATTATATGAAATTATTACTATTGTTACTAAGTTACCAAACCTTACAGATGTCTGCACAAGGAATTATGTGAGGAACAAAGCTCCACTGGTCTATGCATCAAATAAATTGAGCGTCTTTTGTACCATGTGTCCGCAGTGAGTCACTGAATTTGGGTTGGTCAATGCCTTGCTCTTCCCCTCTCCTTGCGCTGGCTTGGTCACACCCTTTGGGACAGGGGCTATAAGGCCTCTCTAGAGCTCTCATCCCCTGGCCTGCAGGTGTTGGTAATGTGGCATATCAAACACCTCAACCCACCCCTTCTACTAGTGATGTCATTAGTAAGAATGGCTATGTTCTGGCCTTGGACTGGTGCATATTCTTGGTCTTTAAAAAAAAAATAATTAAAATTATTGATCTATTTTCACTGATTTGGACACTGCAATGCTCTTAAAATAATGTTAATCCTAAAATTACCTCCAGTATTTGTCATTCTTCTTCCATTTGAATATATATGATCTTATTAACAAAACCAGGAAATTTCTGTAATATAAATATACTGCCTTAGCTGATTTTCTCCTAATTATTGCAAAGACTGAAGAAGAAACTTTTCTTGACAGATACATAAAACCCTGTCTTGAAGCTTGATTTGCACTTTTTAAAGTGGTGCTTGTTAGAGCTTTTGTTTATGATGTTTTCAATAAAAGAAAATTCCTGTGTATTCTTATGCAAAGAAAGCAACTAGATTCACAATGCTTGAAGAAAGCTGGAATATTCCCAGGCTTAAGGATTCCTGGTGGGAGCTTTTGTGAAGCAGTCTCTTCAGAGAAGAAGACTGGAAAATAGTCAGTGTTTGCAGATGAACAGAAAATCTCTAACCAGTAGCATGCCATGCTACCTAAACCTTGATTACTGCACAGTAGGTAGGTATCTGGCAGCCAGCTGGTCTGAGATTAAAAAAAACCCAAAACTATAGCAAATTATAATGTTAGGATTAAGCTAAAATTATCTCAAAACTAAAAACTACTTATTTCTGTAATTTGTTAAAAAATATTTTATAATATGTATGATTTTTAACTGAAAAGATGTGTCAAAAGATGCAATGATGTGTTGTACCTTATTTCACAGATATTTTAAAATTTTCAATAATTCAGTAAAAAAATGGTTAATAAGGACAGCTGTGAAATGGTGCTTTATGTTCTTCCAGAGCACAGAGTTGAACCAAATGCAAACAGCTATAAATTAAGAAAAGCAGAATTTCAAATTCAGACTTCTAAATCCAAGTACTGAAATACAGAACACACCCATGCAGTCTTAACTCTGCCTTCATTAGCAGCAGTCCAATCAAGTTGTAACATGTATGTATACCTTTTTCCTGGACAGAACAAATAGGAAATGTTTAGCCCTATATTAGAATGAATTAATTCAATCACAAGGCCTCCTTGTAGTAATCAACAAGTTGTTACTTCTCTCTTTTGTATTCTTTTGTACAAGGTAAATGTTACAATTTTAAATTGTTAACATTATCCTCATCCCCAAATCTGGGCTTTGTTTTTTACTACAGTTGCACAAAAAGGGGATCACTCTCTCCTTTTTGTTGTTCTCTCCCCAGAGACTCAAACATCTTCCCTCATATTCTCCCCATCCTCCTGTTACTGAATCATTTGTGTCTTCCTGAGAAGTTTTTCCATGCTTAATTCACACCACTTCTCCTCTTTACCCATAGTTAAAATGTTGTCAAAATTTTTTGCAGGTTGGATTTCTTGAGAGTAGAAATGAAACACCTTCTCTTTTCCTCTTTTAATGGAACAAGTATGAGCTGCCAGTGTGCAGATCTACTGAAAGGACTCCCACAAAATTTTTGTTGCTGCAGATGCTCAGCCTTACACTGCCATGACCTGGGAGAAGGCACCCCCACTCTGTTCTGTCTTGCATCTCCTGTGAACAATGTTTGGCTATGTTCCCCAGGTACTTGGCTTGTACAGGTGAGCACGAGGAGCGCTTTGGTTCATTTACTCTGCAGACACTTAACTGACCAGTGTTGGAGAGTAAATCTTGTGAATTATGGGTTTTGACACTAATGAAGTAAGTCACTGTGGCTGTGTATAATAAGCAAAAAAAAAAGAAAAAAACAAAAAAACCCAACCAAAATCCATTGATGCCAATAACAAATATGATTACATTTTTTTTCAAATATGTGCAAAAATGTTGATACTTCTGACCTGTACACCACACTGGGAAAGGTGAAAGAGGAGTGAGAAGATTATATGCTGGGAACTTTTTACTCAGATAACTTACATTTGAATCTATGACTGTAAGTTATACAACAAAGCCAAGGAAGTGAACTTAGGCTTTAGAACTTCAGAGCACATATAGAATATTGACCTTTGAACAGCAGAGTTCTCAACACTAAATACAATAAAGCTGGGATTTCTCTACAGCACTTCTCACATTTGCAATTTTCTTTATCTCTGAAGACAAAATTCTTCAGTCCTTGTTCTATCAAAACTGCCAGTATTAATTATTAATAGGAATTTTGTTCAATGAATAATGACAGAGATGGCGCCCTTTGTTCTCAACAATTATTTATTTTCAGTCTGTGAAACTCTTCAGTTATATCTTCTTGTAGTTTTGGATCACGTATGCCTTAAATTTCCTCATGTCATTTATCTCTCAACCTTGGTTGTCACACAAAAAATAAAACTTCTACCTGCAGTTTTGTCTTCATCACAGTTTCCTTTTTCTCAGTATTAACTCTCATTAGTCCTTTACTGTCAATTTTAGTTTCTATTATTGCTTTGAGGAAAAATACCATAATTATCTAGAGCACTGAATATGTATTGACTAGGTTAACACTTAGATTCAGTATTACAGATGTGAATATTTAAAAAGACATCTTCAATTCAAAAAGTTTAAATCACTTCTCAGATATTCTGATCTTATGTTTGAACTTTTTAAAAAGATTCTGGAGAAAGGATTCATAGTTTAACTTATGTTTTCTCATTGGAGATATAAAATAATCTTATCAGAGTCAACATTTCTCTACAGAAAAAAAGACTAGCTATTTGTCAACAGAAGCATGAAGACAGCATTCAATAATAATTAGTATATAGAAATGATTAATTTTTTATGTACACTGAAATTTATTTGGCATTTTAAGTTATTAACAAGGAGATAAAGGTTCTTGCACAGTCATGCTGATACCTTCCTCTTCTGTTACAGACTTTGCAGAAAAGTGAAATGTGGGGGTTTGGGTATTTTATTTCCCCCACCCTGGAAAATGGACTGGGGAAATAAGCATTGTACCAAAAAAATGCTTTTTAAGTTAGCAAAAATGATATCCTTAAGACCAAAGTTTGGTCTGGTAAAAATTTTCAATTTTTAAAACCACTGAAGAGGTTTTAATTTATCAGCTAGCACTCACAGAAGCCATTCCCAGGAAGTGCTATGGAAGCAGGTATGACTAATTTCTTACATGTACTTTCCATATGGCAGACTCTTTCTGGAGGTTAGAAGAGTAGGGTGTAGCACAAGTACAGACTATTCGGTGACTTTGGCCTGTGAGTCTGGGAATATCACCCAGCACTCTTTAGTTTGCTAACATAGATGTGGAAATATAAACTGGGATCTGTTGGTTCTAAATACTATCTGATCTGAACAGTTCCTTGCTGCCTCAGGAGGTGTCTAACTCCACCTGGGCATTGTGGTAGGCTGCCTGAATACAACTCTCAGTGTTCAGAAGATGTCTGCCTTCTTCATAATTTACCTTTTCTTATTGATTTGATAATTTAATTATGCAGCATTGACTGTAACATTGCAAGGGAGGAATTGCGAGGATGGCAGACCACAGAGTGAGTAGAATTAGAAGTGCCTTTTCAGACATACAACAGTATGCCTGAGGAATCCCTCTGAAAAAGGAGAGGTCAAGTGTAGTATAAGAAGTCTTTTATCTTTTTAATGTTTATGATTCTCTGAAAATAATATTCAAGGAAGTAGCTCTTATGAAAGACATTCTCAGATACAGCAAATAATGATATTGGTGAGAACAAATCAGTTTCATGGTGGAAGTGTTTAAAAATAAAAGTTTCTTTGAACTCAGTGAGAACCAGATTTAATGAAATTTAAATTAAAGTGAATGGAATAGATATATAAGAGTTAATCAACTGGAATGGCAATAATATGGAATAGAGGCTCTTTTCTTCGAAAGAAACTGCTTGAATGAAATCATCTATCTTGATGTTTATTGTTCTTTGACTGAGACATGCAAATGTATATTTTGAAAGCCAAATTCTGATCCAATTAAAGAAAATATCAAGGATTAGGATTTTTTCTGTCTTTGAAATTGTCTCTTCTATAGGAAAATGAATTGTTTGCCTGCAATTCTGTGGAAGTGCATTTTGGCAGCTCAGAAAGGTCCTTTTTTTGTTGTTCTACTCCAGCTGCTAATACATTGCGATGATATAATTTTTGTCTTTCTTAGCATAATTTTGTATTTGACTTGAAAGTAATAACAGTAAAATCTGCTTTCTAATTTTGTTATAGTTTTGCAGGTTGCAACAGAATATAGAAAAAATTTCACTTTTTGTTGTGAATATCTCTCAAATATTCTTTATTTGATTCTTGACCAGCTGGAAGTTTGCCTTAAAATCATTAATAATATCCACACTATGAAAACAAAATTAGGGAAAGCCAAGTCTTGCATTCACTTCAGTGACATATATACAATACTTGGTTTTAATTTATTTTCCCCTTTTCTCCTGTAATGTTTGCAAATATTAACCCCTCTCCTACTGCAATCATATTATTGAGGATATCTTCCCTTAAAAAAATTACCTTACTCTATTCCTGGATTGACAGTTTTAATATTTATTGTCATTCATTGTTACTGCTGTGGTTATCTAATTTATGTTGGTAAAACAATGATTTTATCTCATCAATGTACCAAATACACATAAATTATTATTATTATTATGTCAATATGAAAAACTCAAAATTACAGATGATTGTGTTGATGGACCCAGTTTTGAATGACATAAGTACAAGGCTAGACTACAGGTTTATCCAGAGCAGTGTCCTGTCCCTGCTCTGCAGACTGTGTCAACTATAGGATGCAGTTGTGTTTCACCCAATATAATTCCTTTGAAACTTCTACCACTTCTTCTGAAGCATCAATTTACAATGTGTCTTAGCATTTAATAGTTCTTGATAGGTTTTCATTTCATGGAAACAATTCATTCGGTTTTGAAAGAATAGCCTATTCTTCAGGACAGCTAGCAGAGAGCACAGAACTGTGTCACCCGTATGAAATTCTGGCAGTAGATGCTTGTACTCAAAAGAGGTGGCTGCCACCATAGAGATTCTCTTTACTTCTGACACCATTTTTCAGTGCTAACTGTCTTGAGGTGGACAAGTTCACTGAGGGCAGTCAGACACAGGCTCTCTAAGGTTTCAGCAGTTCACTATCCAGCATGGCTTCAGCAGTTCAAGTGAGAGATGTTGATAAGATTGTCCAGAGGTTTATTCTTCATTGATTCCTTAACTGTCTAGGCAGTGTCAACAAGATGCACATTTCAATTTAGTGTTTGTCCCAGGGTATTAGCCACAAGGCACAGACGAGTCAGAAGATGCCACATAAAAGATACACAATCCCCTTTTTTTCTATCTCTCTAACCTCATCCGGTACATAAGATCTTAAAAGTTGCTCTGCATAGTACTATTACCACAACTTCATCTCTTGTGTTTGGAGAGGAAAGATGTAGCACAAAAGCTCAGGGGGACTGCAATAATGTGTACTCACACACAGGGGTGAAATTAAGCAGTTATATAGGGGTGAGAAGGTAGTCTCCAAAACAGCTATGTGGAATATTTCACAGCTCAAGGTCTCAGTGAACTTGCTTTCAATAGCACAACAGCCTTTATGATCAGACTGGCAGCAGTCATGTATTCTGTAGACCTTACACCCAACTTCTACTCACACCAGAAGTCCCTCCCTCCAACTCCATTCCTCATCCCATAATAAAATCATACAAATCAGAGAAGTAATTATGATGTATCTGTTTTGACCATAAGGGCTGGTGTTGGCTGTAGTGAGGAGTGAATACAAAGGTGTCCCCTGAAAATTTCTGAGCTTTACAGAACCATGGATTGGTATAACGAAGAGCGAGAAACAACTCTAGATATCACAGAGCTCTTAACAATTAAGGACCCTCTTATTGACTCGTGTTGGAAGACTTCACAGAATCAAACAGAATCTCAACATCATTTAGGTTGGAAGGGACCTCTTGAGACTGTCTTATCAAACACCCTTGCTCAAGTTATGTCAGCTAGAACAGATTGCCCAGGATCATGTCAGTCAGGTTTTGAATATCTCCACAGATGGAGACTCCAGATCTTCTTGTTGGAGGTTGAGGGGTGTGGAATTTTTCCCCCTTTCCTGTCGCTAGGTTACTAATGCCTGAATACTTAAGGACTATTAACTTCTTTTGTAAGAGACAAAGAGTTAGCTGGGTGTGGGGAGGGAAAAGCAGAGGTGACCATCAGAGAAGGCACTCAACCACTGGCTACAGGAGAGGCAGCAGGGGGGACCTGCGGGCTCCTTGCTACAGCGGCAGAAAGGTTTCTCTTCGGATCTGCATTGTTTTCTTCTCGCTAGTGAGTGAGCTTTCATCTGGGAAGGGGACGTTCCTGGAGGGCACATCCTCCTGGCTGTGCCGGCAGTTTTCTGTGCAAGGGGACCGGCAGCCGCCGCCCCGCACTCTCCCTGTGGGAGCACTCCCACGGCTGGAGAGTCTCTGCCACCTTCTACCAGCAAGCCTGGCTGGGCTCGTCTCTGCCACCCCTGCTCCCTGCTCTGAGCTCCTGCCCCACGTCTGCTGCACGCCCGCCATTGCCCTGCCCGCCCCGCCCCGCCCGCTGCCTCTGGGCACTTCAGCACTGCCCGCACCCACAGAGCTGACCGCGCCACAGCGCCCCCTGCAGCTGCGCGGGAGTCATCGCACCCGCCCTGCCCGGCCGGGAGCCCGACAGCGCCCCTGCCGGCTGGGACCGGAACTGCACCCAATGGGAGAAGTGCTTGGCAGCCCAGAGAGTTCTGTCACCGCATCTTCTGGTTTTTGTTTGTTTGTTTGTTATTGCTACTGTTGTTATTGATTGTTTGCCTTGCCATAGATACTAGTAAAGAACTGTTATTCCTTTCCCCATATCTTTGCCTGAAAGCCCTTGATTCCAAAGTTGTAATAATTCGGAGGGAAGGGGATTCACATTTGTGGGTTCTAAGAGAGGTTTACACCTTCCTTAGCAGACACCTGTCTTCAAACCAAGACACTTCTCCATCAACCTGTTTCAGCATTTGATCACAGTCACAATAAAAGAGCTTTTCTGTATTTAATTTCATGGGAATCATTTTGTGCCAATTGCTTCTTGTTACATTACTGGGCACCACTGGGAAGGGTCTTGTTCCCTCTTCTTCATTCCCTTCAATCAGATATTTATACTTATGGATAACAAATCTCTTCTTCATGCCGAACAGTCCAAGCTCTTTCAGTCTCTCCTCATACAAATGATGCTTCAGTCCTTTGATGACATTTGCGGCCCTGTGCTGGACTCGCTCCAGTAAGCCCATATTTTGCTTGTAGTGGGGAGTCCAGAGCTGGACACAATACTCAGCTGTCTTACCAGGGGTGAGTAGAGAAAAAGGATCATCTCTTGACCTGCTGGCAATACTTCCTAATTCAGCCCAAAATACTGCTAACTTTCTTTGCAATGAAGCCACATTTTTGGCTGATATTCAACTTGCTGACCATTAATAACCCATGGCCCTTCTCTGCAGAGCTGCCTTCCAGCCAGTTATGGCAGTGTACTGCTGCCTGGGGTTCTTCCTCCCAAGATGCAAGTGCTTACAATTCCCTTTTTTTGAATTCCATGAGACTCCTTTCAGCCTAATTTCTCATTCTATCTAGGTTGCCTGGAATGGTACCTGATCTACTGGTCACTCCTTCCAGTTTTGTATCATAGCAAATTAACTGACCTGCACCCTTTCCCATCATCCAAGTCAGTAATGAAGAGTTTAACCAGTTTTGACAGTATCAGTTCCTGGGGTAACCACTACTCACTTGCCTCCAAGCTTTGTGGCAGTGAAGGCTATTTGAAGCAGATTTTGAGCAGAGCTTTAGTTTGCTCCAAAAGCAGCCTGTGATCCAAATTAAAATCAGTAGTTGAGAAACATTGTAGAGCATTTTCAACAGTGTACTATTGTTCCAAATAAATACAATTTTTACTTCTCCCTTCATATGATTAAGCATAAGGATATTGAATGCAATTTCATTTTTGTCTCATTCTTCATTGTTTGATTAATATCTATATTTATATTGTGATCAGACTACTTCATTTAAACTAGAAGTGGTTGTTCCTCCTTATGAGAGCACTGTGATCTAGCTTCTAAATTATATCAAAAATATTAATTACTCAGGATGCTTTCAGGATTTATAATGGCAAGTCTGAAATAATCTGGAAACTGTCATATATAAACAAAAGGATCTATTGAAGAATAAAATAACCAAGACTGTACAATTCTAAAACACTGAAATTCTATTTTAATAGATTTAAGGGAACCACAAAAATCATGTTGCCATGACCACCTGGATGAATTAAATTCTCTCCAACCTAGTAGTAGTGACAGTTCTTGCACTGTAATTCTTAGAAGTTTCTTATGCTTTCATTGCTTCTTAGGTTCCTTAACTTCAACCTTCTTTTGTACAGGTCCCTAATATTTCAGCATACTTCAGAAAATGTCTGCAAGAGAGAATTTATGATGTAAGATTTTCAGGACAACAGAGTAAATGTGGAGCAGAATATTTCATGAACTCTGGTCTGCATGGACATTAGCCAGATGCATAGTGATCTCTGCCCCATCCCTGCTCACATTGGGGGTACCCCTGCACAGGGGAATGAAGCAATGAAAAGTCTTAATACAAGCTGAAAACCAGTTATGTGGGGGAACATAAGATAATCTGATTCTCATAGGAAATATAATTGAGATGAGAATACTTGATTGTTAATTTTCATATTTAATTACAATGAAATTTCTATTTTGTGAGAAATGTTGTCAGAACTGATGTTTTACAAGAGCGACTCCTGTAGTGCAACAAAATTTGGTGCCTTTACAACTTGTTTTGGAAGACACAGGGTAATGGGGTCCAGTGTACATGCTGCAGGCTGTGACTGCTAAACATTGTGTGGTTACTTTTGTAGTAGGGATGCAACTGAGGCCTCCAACTCATTTCACAATAGACTATTGAATACCCATCAGCTGAAGCAAATTTCAGTCAGTAGCAACCCAAAATGCAATTGAACTTAATGACCTAGAGGTGAGAGGCTCTGTATCTCATTACCTCTTCCCTAAACCTTGCAGTCCCAGAGTATTTTCTTCAGTCTTTTGAAAAGAAACAGCTATTGTACAGACATAACTGCTGCTGAGTATCTGAGTCATTTAACTTTAGATTGTTGAGTTTCATTATTGTTTATTCCTTTGTCTCAAGCTGAATAATTTTCTATGAATCAGATAAAGCACTATCATTATGATATCATTTATGAAGGCTACATAATTGTAGCTTTTCTCACAAAATCTTTGAAACAGTACTTTTCTTTCCACCCTAAATACTAATTTATTTTCAGATGTGGCTATTACATGATTCTGTTTATTTCTCAAGGAAATCATTTTTAAGTAGACATCCTCTGTATTTTTCTAGCAGTATCTGAATTGTTCATTAGCTTTAACAGTAAAATGAATTTTCTGAGACATGCTTTCAAAAGTATTTCTGGTATTCAGGCAATTTTAAAAAAAACTTTCTGGTTTTAAAAATTTGAGGGAAGAGGTGCATTTATTATATACTTGACCTGAACAAAACCCAGAGTTTGCTATAAAAATTATATTTTTAGTGCATTTATCTAACCTGTCAGTGTCCATCAGTTAGAAATATTTTAGGCACCATTAAACTAAAGCATCAAAGACAGGAGAAGCTTGTTTCCATCCAAGTAATTAATAAGTTTACATAACGAAAATGAAAGACAATAAGACAATAATCCAAATCCTTACTACTTCTGAACAAAAATATTTTGTCTCACCCCTTAAGATTTCAGGGGTATTACTTGAGGTGAATCCTTGCAACCGTGGGCCAAAGACATTATTTAGTGGTCAAAAATCCTGTTTGGAAAAACATTTAGGGTAAATGTTTGTGTTCACCCCTCTTCAAGAAAAGATGAAGAAGGAAAAAAAAAACAGCTGAGCTTGGCTTTTTGTGTGTGCTTAACTTCCACAAGATTCACAAGCCACTAAACCAGAATTATACTCTTTAAAATACTATAAGCAGTGGGAGGCCACATAGAACAAAATGCCTGACAGCTGGAGAGCCCTGAACATTGGCACTAGTGACTCCTTTGAACCAGGAAATTTTTATTGCAATTGGGATATTTCACCAGCATTTTCCATTTTTCTTTTTAAAAGCAAGGGAAGAAAGCAACCAGCAAATTTACATTTCAGAAAAAGATAGCCATACCCATTTGCATATATGGCCAATTGAAATTATCTTAAAATCTCTGCATATGCATTTTCCAGATAATCAAGTAAAAATCTCCCTTAAAAGTGGAAAAACAGGAAAGAAATAAGTATTTATAACTTGAATATTTAATCTCTTTTACTTAATGTATGGATTTTTTTATTATGTTAACATCATCATAAATATAATGAACACCATGAACATCATCAACATCATCATCATGTCTCTCAAAAGGATTTCATTGACTTGAAACCTCATATCTGTATAAAATGTGTGGATATAATTTTTAATAGATATTTAGAACACTCATGAATAGAGGATGCAAATAAAAATTCCTTGTCTTTCCCAAAAATTTTTAATGGTTTTGAATATAAACACAGTGGTTTCCCAGGACCTTCTTGCCTCTGTATTCAGCAAGACCTTCATCCAGGAAATTATTTAATGTACAGTAAGAGGTAAAAAATAGTATTTTAATTTTTCCCCAAAATGAAGTAATGTAAGAGTATATACTGATAAACTATCTGCAGAGCTGAATTATGCAAGAGTTTTATTCCTTCTAAGCCACAGGAATGCAATACAGAATTCTTAATTAAATATCTGTAACACTGTACAACAGTCCTACCAAAATAACTCTACCTTTGTTTGCAATTTTAGCAGAGATGTCAAGAATTTAATGTGCCTTTACCATAAACTGCCCTCTTATCCATTTAAGTGGGTCCTTGTGAACAGAACTGAGATTTTTAGCATAGGGAAACTTGTACAGCTATCATCTCTACTGTAGCTACTTTGTTGATTTGTAGAAAACTTTAGTTTCAATCAAAGCTGTTAATCTGGGCTGTTCCTCAAACATTACATTACATTTCTTTTTTTCTTAAGCTATTTCAATTAGCCCTTATGTTTATAAAAGTGCTCAACCATTTTTTGAGTTGTAATAAAAATAGCAGGCACCGCAAGACAGAAAACAGAAAAGGAAAATATATCCCACCCAAAAGAAGAATTTCTTATACCTCAATCAGTGCAATAAACCTTATAGGAATTTTAGTCCAAGGGGGTTTAATTTGCCATATATTTTAAACATTGAGGCTTGTTAGGGAGTATGATTGTGGGGAAAAGAGTGAAGGACTACTATTCATAACATATTTGAAGAATGAAATTGGCTTCAGACCCTCAGGTATGGGAAGTTCTGATATGGTTTTTTTTCTCCTACTCCATGACCATTATTTATTCATTTGATATTAAAATACCACATATAGAAAATTGAAACAGAATGCAAAATGTCTGTTGTAGACAGCTCAATTTCTACACAGTTTAGTTCTTCGTAGGTGAATTTTTCTCTCTGTGTACAGACCATTCATATCTGATGGTCCCACCTTTTCATATTCCCTTGTCCCTTTTTTTTCCCAAGTAACACAGACAAGCCTTCCAAATTTTTTTTTTTTATTATTTAAAAAAAAAAAAAGTCTTTGAGGATCTGCTTTGCCTTAATTTATACTAGGCAACCTCTAAGTCCCCTGTTGCAGTTAGTAGCATCCGGGTCAAAGGAGTGCCTGGATGGACTCTTGTTGAAGCTCAGAAAAATAGCCATGATTTTTCTGAAGGGTCACTGTAAATTGTAGGAAAATGTATTAAAAGCTTGGATAAATCCTCTGCTTGTGATGAAGAGGTACTTCTTTTGTCAGGATTGATTTGTCAAAGAATGAGGTTTAGGGTTGGGGTTTTTTTTTAGGATATATTACCTGAATCGAGGAGAAAATTTAATGCTGTTAAAAATATTTTTAATAAAAACTAACTTGCACATAAGAACATTTGCAGGGAGTATTAAGAGGTAAGTGGATGAAGACTCTGGTAATGCTGAGAGTAAAGGCAATAACAGGGATCTGATAAAAGGGGACAGAGTTTAAGGGAAGATTTGAGCATGTAGGTAAAAAAAAAAAAAGGAGAGAAAAGTAGTAAGATGAGAGGAAGAGAAAGAAGGAAAAGGGAATGAGTTAAGAATTTTGTGGGTGATAGCTGTTTCTAGCTCTAGCTCCCTTTTCATGAGCATTTTCTTGGGGGAGCAGGGCAGGAATGGTATGGGAGCAGGGTAGAACGATGTGATATCCCTTTAGATACTCCCGGTCTCACCAATATGAGATAAGCCCTCTTTCTCTTCTTCCAAGTGATTTTAATCTCTTCTTCTAGATGAGTATGAACATACCGTTTTCCTCATCTGCAGTGTATTCAGAATTTTTCTCATCTAAATGTTTTGAATGTCCCCTTCTACTTGTGCGCACATTAGGATACCAGGAGCTGCTGAACAGTGTTTGAACAGATCTTTGTGGCATTCCCAACACAGAACTTATCACTGCTCCTCTGTGTACTCAAAACATAGAACTGGTGTAGAAACTGGTATGTAGTTAAAGGACAGAAAAATATAAGTTTTACAGGTTCTCTATTACTGTGATTAGGCAGACAAATAGCAAAATCTAATGAAAGAACTGGAATAGCTCTACTTTTCCAAAGCTTTAGTTTTCTCTGTGTTCTTTCTGTATCATTTGTTGAAGACAAATAACTCCCTTAAATTTTCTTTCTTTGAAAATATCAATATTTTATATGACATACCCACTATTTATTGAAATATTTATGAACTTTGAGGTGATTGAACATAGAAAATTCACAGGATTATTTAGAAAGTCATCTGATGTGAAGGCTCTGGAGACACCACTCTCAGCTTCCTTCAAGCATCGCTTGAGGTTGCCAATTCCATTCTGCGTGGTTTTCAATTCTCATAGATGTACACACTTTTAGAATCAAACTAAAACTATTTAAAGTGTTTAGCTTTAGAAATGATTTCTTATCATGGAGGTATCTTGTGTCCAAGGTGAAAACTCATGTCATCTGAGAAAATATCTTATTTCTGTGATTTAGTAGAATATTTCTTGTTAATAACCTTTATATACATATTGCCTTTGCCATGTGAATAGCTTTGCAAATTAATAAGTAAACAAACAAAAAAAAATATAATGTCTTTTGGTTTTACGATGCCTGGTATGTATATATATTCATTGCAATATTTTGGTATGTCCTGTGCTGCTTTTCTTACATTTGTCTATCATGCTCAGCTGAAGAAGGTAATTAATTAAATGTAACCATGTTTATAAAGGGAAAATCAGCAAGCAAGAGAGGAGGATAAAAAGAGGGTGACAAACAGTAGAGGCAGTGCCAAGTTAGAGGAGAAGAAGGAGGAACAGCTGCTCCAGGTGCCAGAAATGAGATTCCTCTGTGGCCATGGAGAAGGCCACCCCTGAGCAGATATCCCTACTGCAGCCCATAAAGCAGTTAGATATTTCCTGAAGGAACTGGAGCCTGTGGAGAGTCCATCCTGAAAAACTGAAGCCCATGGGGAAAGCCTGCAGTGGAGCAGGGAAAAAGCATACTGAGGAAGGAGGAATAGAGGGAACTGTCCTGGATTGACTCTAATCTCCATTTCTCATCTTCCTGAGCTGCTCAGGGGATGAGAGCAGATGAAACCAGAGTGAAGGAGTCAAGTTGAGCCTGGAAGAATAGGGGAGCAAAGATGGTGCTTTAATGTTTCTCATTACTCTTATAAATTTTAATTGAAAATAACTTAATTTTCTCTCAACAGAGTCGGTTTTGTCCATGATAATAATTGATTAGTGATCTTCCTGTCTTTTACCTTGATCTATGAATTTTCTTGTTCTATTTTTATCCCTGTCCTGCTGAGAGACAGAAGTGAGAAACACCTCTGTGGAAGGTTGGCTCTCAGTTAAACCCACAACAATAATGCAAGTTTCTTGCAAGTCCTTCTACTGCCAGAGGTGAATAGGACATTCCTTGTTTCTGCTGGCCATTTTTCAATTCTCAGTGTTGTTAGGAGCTGGAGATACTCTACATTTCTGCATGGCAAGTGAAGGAAACCTCAAAAGTGTTGACATTATGTATTAAGTGCTCATAATAATCTGTAAATTATTTAATCAAAAGGAGTTGCTCAGCACTCAGACAGTATCACCAGATTGAACTATTCCTGTCTATCTGTGTCATGTTCTCAAGTTCTTCCTCTTGATGAAATCCTCTCAGTGATCTACAGCTTCTACAAGAGAAATTAATTTCCAAACTGCTTCTCTGAAGACAATATATTTAATTTAGCTGACTATCTTCCATTGCATTCCCATAAGACAGCATTGCCCTGCTTAGTTGTTTTCTCAGTTGTGTTTCACTCAGTCTAATAGTCAAAGCTTCTGTGGTGTTCTGGTACTACGTTTCACGATTGATGCTTACTTTGAGAGTAGAGAAAAATAAAAATATTACTGTGAGGGTTAAAATACCTTGCAAACAGGAAAAAGGAGTGACTTTGGATGCTTTCCAGTTGGTTTCACTATATAAGGTAAAAAAAAATCTCAAAACTACATTTTCATTAAATTGCTCGCAGAAAGTCCATGGTATTCAAAGGACAACTTCATAACCTTGGACCTTACTCTTTATTGATACGATATACTGTATAATTATTTTACTGGCATTATTTTATTGGATTTTAACATACTATTATACTACTTTTTTGGCTGTTTCATTGCCTCAAGTAGCATAAGCCACAATGCTTGCAGTGGATTTTTGCAGTTTAATTAGTATACTGCTGTGCTGTTTTTAGTGGCATGCTGCTATGGTACCTTTAATTGAAATCTTTCTCTTGTGACTGTGATAATTATATCACCCTGATGCCTTTAATCTGGCACTATTATATAGCATGTGGCTGTGCTGCATTAACTTCTTGATATTAATCATTTGGATTAGCACCAAGGGATAACCCAGAAGTAAGAAACACACTGGCTCCCCAGTTGGAGTATTTTCTGTAAGGTCATGAATACATACCTATGGCACACTCAAAGATATCAGGATAAGCACATTTATGTTATGACTATGTTTTTAAAAACCTTGGAATAACACATCTACTCGGTCTTTTTCTGAACTTCCTGTATCCCATGAAAGAAATTTTTTATTAATTCTAAGAAACTTCAGTTTTTCTCATTTATATTTGTGTCTCATGGGCTAGTAAATGAATGCAAATTGGTCTTTAGCAATCCTTTTGGATATATCACAAAATACCAAATACTTTGTACAAAAGTTGACAGGTCCTTTTCATGTTTTCTTCCTATTTATTTTAATGTATTATCTCAGTGCTATAGAGGGCATTCTAAAAACAAAAGAAAAAAAATCACAGACAAACAAAACCCAGCAAAAACCATGCTTTTTTATAGACCCAGTAACTGGAGACATGAATTAATGACATTTGATAGAGTAAAAATATATGCACTATAATATAATGTACAGTTGAGAAGGACCATCTTACTTCTGAAAATTGATTATGCTTTTTATATCTCTATCTTCCTAACTATCTATTTAGTGCAAAATATATTGTCTGTGGCAGGTCTCGTAATGAAAGAAATACAGTCAGATAAAGCATATCCTGGTAAATCGGAAGGTGCTGTTGCTATATTGGAGGATTCATCAGGAAGAAGCAGTACTGTTAATATACTTTTGTATTGTAAAATAGTTAGAGTTGGAAGGGACCTTAAAGACCACCTAGTTCCAACCCTCCTGCCATGGGCAGGGAACCCTCCACTAGACCACGCTACCCAAAGCCCCATCCAGCCTGGTCTTGAATACACCCTAGGAATGGGGCATCCATGATTGGGATATTATGCAGTGATCTGCTAAGTGGCATTGATTTTTTATAACACCTGTTTGCATTCTTAAGAGTTGCACTAGTTATCCATTGATTTCTATAAAGATTTTGGTGCAGTCAAAGTGCCTGGACTGATGCACTGAGCAACCTCCTTTTGCAACTATGAGACATCTCTGTTCACTATTAAACAAATTTAGATCTTGTATGGCATAATGCAACCTTGGAACTATTTTTCAGTTATCTGGACAAAAATTTCCAGCGGTACAACTTGATGTTGACATCTTACACTGCAATCCCAGATCTTTGAGCAGACTTGAGACTCTGAAGTAGTTGTGACTTTCAGATACATTTTGTTAAATGACCTGCTACACTATGCCAGCCATGAAATAAGTAATTGAGTGAGTTTTTCAAGAGTTGAAGTGGTCAGAACAGTTGAGGTTTTTAAGTAGCTCTTCAGAGAAAGACCAGGGGGTTCTGGTATGCAACAAGCTGTCCATGAGCCAGCAGTGTGTCCTGGTGCCCAAGAAGGTCAATGACATCCTGGGGAGCATTAGAAAGGGCATTGCCAGCAGGCCGAGAGTGGTGATCCTGCCCCTCCACTCAGTCTTGGTGAGGCCACATCTGGAGTGCTGTGTCCAGTTCTGGGGTCTCCAGTTCAGGAGATACATGGACCTCCTGAAGTGAGTCCTGCAGAGGACTATGAAGATGATGAGGAGCACCTCACTTATGAAGAAAGGAGACTGAGAGTGGATCGTAACAACGTTTACAAGCAACTATAGGGAAGGTGTCAAGAAGATAGAGCCAGGCTCTTCTCAGTGGTGCCATGCAACAGGATGAGAGGAAAGGGGCAGAAACTGAAACAGATGAATTTCCACCTGAACATGAGGAAGAACTTTTTCACAATGTGGGTGATCGAGGTTTCCCACAGAGGTTGTAGAGTCTCCTTCTCTGGAAATATTCAAAAGCTGTCTGGGCACAACCCTGAGGTAAAGTGTCATGAGAAAAATAATGCAATTTTGGTTCCTTCCACAGATCAAAGAGGTTACTTCCTAGGGGCATTGTACATATTATGGGATGCATGGTGGGAACAGCATTTGGGACTTTGGGAGGCCTTATTGTTGGTTGCCTAAAGAAATAACCAAGGCCAGTGAAAGAGAGAGATTAAGGTGGTTTCAGGAAGAAAAAACAGGAAAATAGGGGGTTAATTGAATAATTAAGGCCAGCCCTATATGGACAATTACCTGGTCAATACACTTGACTCTCTGTAGACTGTCCCTCACCACTGCAGTCTTTTCTGTCTTCTCAATGAACTCCACTTCTCTTTCTGTGGGTGAAGGGCTGCCTGTTCTCTGTGTGTGCATGAGTGTATGGGGTAAGGGCCAGCAGCTGCAGACATGGGTCAGGGGGATCCATGTGTTTAGGGTTCCAGAGACTGGAGCAGTTGAAGCTCCATTTATCAGTGTGTGATCGCTCGTGAAACCAGAACTGATGAGCAGGATAATTGCCCCGGGAGCCATGTCTGTCTCTGAAAGTAAGGCACCTGGACAAGTCAGCTCAATAGATAGCGATGTCTTTTGAGATTGCTATTAGTAGGAAGGTTGCCGTAAGAGAAAAACATGTTTGAGAATACAGCTTCATTATGCTGTATTCATGATACAGCTTCATTCAGCTAAAGATAATCAGCGTAAAAAACGTTTACATTTTTATAAAAACTCAGTGGTTTAGGTTAACACATTGTCTCAGCAGTACTCTTCATTCTCTCATATTTTCCAAAAAAGCTTTCACTTAAGATTTTTTGACTTCTTAATTTTATTGTTAAAAGAAGTTAAAGAGTGGCAAAACTGAATTCAGACAAAGGTGACACTGAGCCTTACACATCAAATCAACATATGCGAGGGTGTGACGAGTTTATGCTTAGCTGTCTCTTTCCTTATTTCCATCCACTCTATTCATCACTTTTCTCTAAATTAAGCAGCAACAATATAGTTAATTTTACTTGTTTAAGAGTTAATGATATAGCTTAGATGTAGGTCTGTGTTTTTATAGGTTTTCTAATTTTGTTTTAATTATTTTTTAATTGCTTTCATGTGCCTTGACTAGGGACCTGGTATTAAGACAGTCTGGCTCTTTTAGTGCTAAGGTAGATCTGGTCTATGTTTCTGGTGGTACAAATATTTTATCCTTACAATAGGATCTACTTACAGGGAATTCAGTAAAAATCTATTACTGTACATTTGAGTTTAAGAAAAGTTTAAATCACTTCATTTATTTTAAAAAAGAATGTGAGAAGGCCCATTTCTACCACGTCCTAATAATTCACACTGACACATTCTTTTTTCCACATGGAGGTGTTCACCCTGTTCTTTAGTTTCAATGACATCAGATGAGGCTGAAGAGATCTTCAACAATTGAAAACTCACTGTCAGCATTTGCTAAAATGTGTAATAGATTTTTAGCCAAAATATATAAAAGGATCAAAGGTATTTTAATACACTTCACAAGAAGTAAGGACACGTACATCCACAATAAATTACTTCTATTTTAATGGAAAATATACATTTGTATTCATATGTTTGTATGGGTGTACTTATGGCTATATGAAAAAGCAAATTAATATAAACACAATTTTGTAACATGGGTTTATTTATAAGCATTTTCTATTTCACTGTTTGTGCATGCGTATGTATGTCTGTACATGTATGTATACAAAACATGCCCTGTATTTGATCTACAGATGCTGGTAAGACAACATTTTGTACACTTCACTAATGCTAAAAAAGAGGAAATTATTTACATTTGCACTCCAAGCTGCTGCCAGAAAAGCCTTTCTACATCACATATTTCAATCTGCTGTATGCATGTTCCTGCATACACATTGCAAATACACCATATCACTACCACAACACCACTGCTTTTAGAAATTATGATTCCTTTTTCAGAACATATTCCTGACTGAAAAGCTCAATTTTTTTTCATGTATTGCTATCAGATGCATTCCAGAAAACTGGGGACTAACTACAAAAGCCTACAACCTAAATGCTACTTGTGCAGATTTCTTAAAGTATAAGATATTGACCAGCTAGAAAAAAAAAAAAAAATAGATGTGACCAGGGATAAATTTTATTGTATGTTGAATTTTTTAAAGATAAAAATACATGGTTAAAAATTTGAGCATACTAACAGTTTGTATCTATGCTTGAGATTTACAAAATCTGGAATCAGCTGCAGAGAGTAAGTCATCAGTAGTTCTGTTTATCTCAGTTAAAATTAATCTAAATTTACAGCAGCTAAATTCCTACTCTGATGTGCTATTTAGCTTGAAAAGACTGTTCAATCTCTTTCAGAACAATTGCAGTAGAAATCCAATTGTTCTTCCAACTGCCTGTTGTAAAATTCCAGCTACCTAAGCTAAACAAATGCAGCTGAGAGCTGTTAGATGTGTTTACCCAGAGCTTTTCAGAGATCAAAGCGGGGAAAAAAGCACATCTGTATATTGAATTAAACTTTTTTACTTTACTTGAAAATAAATTTTTTTAAAAAGCATTATTCCTTCCTCATGAAGTTTTCCCCAGAGACCCCCACTTTTGAACTGTGCATGTACAATTTAAGGCACTTAGCCTTAGGAGGGGCCACCTCCTGCTGTAGATGAAGAGCTCGACACTATGACTTATGTTAAATAGAGGCATGTACCTCCTCTTCCTTTGGGTCCTGCTTTTTGTCCTGTAACGGGCATTGGAATCTTTGGTCTCCATTCAGATGCACTTTTCTTAAAATGTTACCACCTGTAGGCTACTGTTACATTATTTCTTTGAAAATCCTGAAAACATGAGGGTAGTTTTGTTCAATGTAGCTTTACTGGGGGTGTGTGGTTTTATGAACAAGAAAGAAAATGCTGTTTTTTCCCAACTTGAGATGCTATTATGGCCATGGGCAACTTGATGTCTGATTTTAAAAAGTGAACTTCACAAGAACACAGTTTCACAAAATGCCCCTGCCTGAATAACATGTTTTATGCTTAGTGTGCCATGAGGAAAATGGTGACCTTAAGGTGGTATTCTGTTTGTGCATACATTTCCCTCTGAGCTCTACAGGAGAGGGTACCATGTCGCAAAGTCCTGATTTGGGAACAACTTTTCTTTCCTGTTTGGGCAGAGACAGAAAGGGTTCAGGTTTCCTAATGACACCATCTATTAGAGCCAAAGCAGTTGAACATAGACACAAAATTGCAATGTCTTTAGTTTTTAGGACATATTACAATCAAGTATTTGATGAATGAGCAATGGATGTATTGCTCAGTATACATCCTGAATGTGCTTGGTGTTTGTTAACACCATATCAAAAGCAAGGGCTATAAGAAATGCAGGTTATCTGTGACCTTGCAATGTATTGATTTCAAAATAAGGCCAAACATGAAATCATTTACTGCAACTTTGTTGTAGTGACCTATTTCCAAGTATAAAAAGAATAATATGTTACTAAATAGACTCTTTTTATGTGTTTGGGTTAGCAAAAGAAAGACTGGGAAGATCAGTGAAAAATCAATTCCTCATTGGTCGTACCTCTAAAAATGTTAAGGGCTATTTTATTTTTTAAGGTGAAAAAAATTTTATTTGTGTCATATTCTATATTAGTTTAGTAGTAAAACATTTGTTTCCTGTAAAAATGGCATTAATTTTTAAGTACACTTAATTCTTGATTGCAGGTGGAATCTTTGCTCACTTTTCATCTCTTTATGTGTATCAGTAAAAATCATCATACCAGAAGAAGTACTACAAATGTAAACAAAAATTAATTTCAGAATTCACGAAATTTTGCAGATCTTATTCTGGTTCTGCTCTTTTATTTTATGTGACCGGGTTTTGGCAATGCCTTTTATATACACATTATGTAGAATCATGTTTATGGATTTATAATATAGACTTTCTAATAAGTGTATTGCAATAAGATTCCAATAGATAGCAATTTTTTCATGTTAAGAATGTGTAATCCATTATACCTAATTTTGGCAAAGTGAACTGTCTTTTAGGATAAACCCAAAAAGCTCTTGCTGAATGAAACTCAATGGGATTAATCTCCAAATGACCAAGCGATCTATCACTTGTAGTGGGTGGGATACAGGTTTTCAAACCTTTGCCAGAGCTGACTCCTCCTAGAATCCTTTCTGTGTCTCAAAGCATGCTCGTCTACATGAACACCATGGGACCCATGACCCTGATTCATCCTTAACCTCCACTGGCAGTCAGCAGCCATCTGGGCATTCTGATTGGGACTGAAGAGAGGCATTGCTTCCCTCTTCATTCTCAATCTATATGTATGTTTCTAAGATGCTATGTTTCTGGCAGAGCACCCGGTTTAAGGATCAGAAGGGATTTTCTCATCTGTTGTAATCACAGTCATGTCCAGAATAAAGGAGTATTTTACCTTTTCAGAAGAACTTCGCTGTTTTAAATAGTTGTACCAAACAATAGTAACTTAACGTGGAGAAATGGTCTTTTGCTGGTGCTCTGAAGGGGCAAGGCAATAAATTTAAAGCCATTCGGTAAAACAATTCCTTCAGGTTTAGACATAACACTGAACTAACTATGTGATTTTTAAGTTAAAACAGATTTCCTGTGAAACAGCTAGAAATATCAGAAGAGGAGTTTAGGCATGCTTGTATTCACCCATGTCCTTTAAGATACCGAGTAAGGCTGAAGAACCTACTAGTTTGGTAAATTAAAATATTCCTCATTCCTTAAAGTTTTCCTGCTAGAATCTTGCAAAAAAAATTCTTCTGGCTTAGTACTATTGAGTCTCAGAATTATGGCATAGTAAGGAAGAATATATTATTTTCTTGTAAAGCCTGTGGAGGAAGTACAAAATTGAAGAAACAGTTAAGAGAATGTTAGAATATGAACTATTTTGTATGCTTAGGAAAAAACATAACCATCAGAAGTCCTGTCATGGTCCCTCACAATCTGTGGCTTGAAAGCAGTAGAAAATGGGTTGAAGAGAACAAACGCTGTCTTAGGAGGTTCCCTACATTTCATCTTTATATTCTACATTGTATCCTGATAAAACAGATGAGCTCTGAAAAGTAGTCATTCCCTACTTCAATTAAAATGAATAAATCTGGCAAGTGATGCTTTGAAACCTATCCCTTTCCATGTATGTCTTTCACTTGAGTATCTTATTGTAAAATTCTAAATCTTATTTGCTTTCAGCAATTAACTTTCCTTTGAATCTTCCTTCCATTTACCTTGACATTTAATTTACCAAATCCCTCTCTCTGTCTCTCTCCCTCTCTCTTTCCCTCTCTTTCTCTTTCTCTTTCTCTCTCTCATATTATTCTTACTCTTTCTCTGGTTGTTTTTTGTTTATGTTATAATTATTTTGCCTGATAAATTTCCATTTGATCATATCAGGAATGGAGCAGTCTTTAGTGTTTGATTCTAAGGACACTATGCCTTTGAATCTAGTATATTTTAAAATACAGTTAAGTTATTGGAAAACAGTCAGACAGGAGATTTCCCCTTGAGTTATTCTGTAAGCTTTTGTGGTTTTCCTACAATTTCTTTTATATGTTCATATTTTTGGGAGGGTGAGAGTAAAGTTCAGTCTCTTATTCCCCTGGCAAACATTCATAAAACAAAAGAAACACCACCTGATTGCTTGTGTGAGAGAAATTACGAATCACCATATGCCAAATGTTGTTAGTAGCACAAAGTGAAAAGACAGAAAAAATTAAAAAATGCCCACAATATCTACATTCTGTAATCTTCTCTAGGTATAACAAGAATGTGTTATTTTTAACAATGATGAATATGGGGGGTTTTTCCTGATAAACTGTGAGTTATAAATGGAGTCTGTCCTAAAGAAAGAAATAAACAAACCAAACACCTTCCTGAAAATTTGGCTGTTTGTAATTTATACTTTTGATATATCTTAAGAGAATTTTGATCCAGAAATAATTGCTATAAATATTGAACCATATAATATATTATATGGGTGACATATTACATTTTTTTCAATAATTAAAAGATGGGAAAAAAATCCACATTTTCTATTCTAATTCCTCACATTATATACTTAATTCTTTCATAAAATGTATATTAATTTCCATATATCTCATTCTATCTTGCATGTAAATGTTTTGGCCTTACAAATTTATTATGATCAAAGATACCAAGAATGTGTGAGAACTCTCCCTTTAAAACAATTATTTTTTCTCAGGAGGTGGAAACTCACAGGACCTTGATAACCTTACTAAGCTGAGGATTTCAATATCTGACTTCACAAGGTTGAATTGTACCCTCAGTATTTCCTTGTCTATACAACCAGGGACCAAGTCCACCATAGCCACCCTACTCTTATGGGAGTTCAGGTTCAGCTGGTTACTCACCATTATTTCTATTACTCATCATTATTTCATTATTCATTATTTCTTTTTGTGTGTCACTAATTTCCAAAGTATAATCATCCAGTCCTGTTGCCAGATATATGACTGTACATATGGCTGCCATAACGTGCATGCGGTTGGATCGAGACCTGTTCCACAACTTGTATCACTTCCTAAAACTAACATGTCCTTGTATAACTTACTACTTCACCAATTCTTATATGACCTGAAAACTTTGCCAGAAAAAATGTAATGTTTTGCCAGATTATCAATAGAAATACCAAATAGTTTTCAGTAAAAAAAACCACTTTCTCTCAGAATATGGTTTCCTGACAAATTTGATCATGAATGATTATGAAGAATTATTATTTTACCGATTTAAATTGCAAACCTTATTTTTGAATGAAGACCTGAGCTGGAAAATACAAACTAGTGAACTTTTAATAGCTAGCTACAAAATAGAAATTCCTGCATGATATATTTTTCAGTTGTTCTTCTGATCACTTTCTTCTCTTTTAATAAGCCCTAAGTCTCAACTGTCTACAAGTTGAGAATAGTGTCCAGTATATTCCATATTTTAAAAGGGGGGTTCCTAAGTCACAAAGATGACAATGAGTATTTGCCTAAAAAAATGAAATTTGGCCTGAGGATCAGTCTTATGGTGCCTCTCAGTGCTACAGTGACATTGGTGCTGATGTGTGAACCAGGCTAAGGGTTTACATGAATTCATGGTGAATTTTGTAATTGATGTCATAACTGTCTGCTTTATATTCTTTGTGGTTCTGTGCATGTGTCTGTAGCTCACAGGGAATTCCAAAATGAGTGACAATCTGCAGGGAGTAAAACAGGCCATGAAGACATCCTTTTTTCTTTCTTTTTAAAAAAAAAATATTTGAAGATGCATATGAAAGAAAGCAAGGTTTGAAAGATATATATCTATGGAATGATGTAAGACTTTTTGCTTCACTGTTTGTAAACATGTATAAGGATATTTAAAAATGTATGTATGAAAGATATATTGAATAAAAATTTCACTGTTGGTTTGCCAAGCAGCAAAATATTTTGAATTTTCTATGTTTGCCAAATACTCTTTACAAATATTTTGATGTCGACACTACCTTCTACCCCTAGTGTTAAGTGAAATGTGCAACAAAAAGAGAAGCACTTGGAGTCAGGAAATTACAAAGTTGAGGTTACACATGCAGCATGAACTTGGTTTCCTTGTGTGTCTATGTTTTGATAAGGTCCTTTATTATTTGATCACATAAGTATTTGACTTTTGTTCTCCATTTAATTCCAGGTCAAAATCAAACTGTACAAATTCAGATCAGTATGAGATAGGTCTTCACTGGGCAACAATAAGGCAAATTTTGATCAATCTGAGTGAGCTAGGATCATCTGAAAAAGTGAGGGTTGTCTTGTGAAAGATGCCTTGGGTAAAAATCGAGAAGTCTGAGCTTCTGTTTTGCTTGAAATGTTTCTACACCTCTCAGTGCCTCTCTCTGTTCTGTCATTGTAAATATTCATTCAAGTATTTCCTGGTCTCACAAGAGTGTTCTGAGAATAAATTCATTACTCCTTATGAAGCATGCTGATATTACAGTGATGACATAGATAGAAGCCTATGAAGAAAAATAAAAGCTTTCTTGCTTCAGGGCTTAGAGGATATGTTGTAAATACAATGTGGAACCACATGTTGAACATGAGGATAAAGAGAAATATCCAGGTGTTGCTTAGCACTTTGTCCCCTGTATTAACCAAAGGCTCAGGGGAGGGAAAGAGTGAGAGAAAAAGCCTGTTTTTTTCCTACAAGAGTTTTGACAGCAAACTAGTATGTGACATGCACAAAGCACAGGACAGAAGTGCTGTTTGAGATTTTATTAACAGCTCTTCAGCTATAGATGTCATGAAACTTATTCAAAACTGAATTAAAATTCTTCTTTACCCATATTCCCTTTGAACAGACCTCTTTAGAATACAAGGGATTGTGGTGCATAGAGAGGTTAATTTATAATGACTTATGCCAGCAATAATTAATCTGTTCTCTCATATATATATATATATATATAGATATATATATATAATGTAAACATAAATATCTTAGAAGATAGTTTTGCATTTATTATGGACATTCCTCATTAGAGAGTAAATATTTTCAAACATCACAAATCTTCACAAAGGCATTAATCTTTGTGATACTTTATGCTATTTTCTCCCTTTTTGATAGTAGCTGAAATAAAGAAAATGGGTTACAGATTTAGCTGTGTATATAGTTTGAAAGTAACAACTGAAAAATGATGTTCATAATCTGAATTGCAATGAAACCAATTATCTGTACCATGGTGTTTCACTTGGGAATACTCTGAAAGGTTTAGTATTTCTTAAAAGAAATTAAAAACAGCTGTAAAAATACCATAAAACAAAAATAGCAGCTGCAAAAGAGATTAACATTCCTAAATTTCATTTGAACCTGAGATGTTATTTTTCCAACAGAAACATACATATATACTGATTTTTAAAATCTATTCTTTATGAAACTATATCCTTTTAAGAAAAAGATGTGTTTTAGTTTTGTTTTGTTTTTTTTTTTTTTTTCATTTCACCAGTTCTTAATGTCACCTATGAATTTCATAACATTGTTCCCCTCTGCCTAGGAATTTTGTATTACCTTTTCTTCTATAATTGTCAAAGAAAAGCTACAATTGTTGAATCTTGAAGAATGATTTAAATATAGCCTATTAAGAATTAAAGATCTGCCTAATAAACAATTTATAGCAATCCTTGCACTTTTGTTACTTACAGCTGTCATACAGCTTTCAAACTGAACCCAAATCACCCCATGCCTGTTTTAAAATTTTATATAGCGTCTGTTTTCCAATTAAGCAGCCAGTCATAGATGAAACCTTTCCTAATCTTTTTCATATATATAATAAAACCAAATGTAATTTATAAAACAGAACTGGAGGTGCTGACAGTATAAAACAGTTTATTTTGCAGTCTTGGTCAAAACATATGGCAGCAACTTTTTTAGACTTCTGCCAGATGGCAGGCCTTAATCGATTTTGTCTGTTGTGCCGTATGTTAATTCTCTGTGAAAAGTGTTTCTTCAAACTCAATTAAAAAAATAATGACTTTCATTTTCTTACTGAGCAACTAATGCTAAAACTGTTATTTAGATACGTTTGTTTAAGTTTGAAAAGTTTTTGAAAGCCCCAAGATATTTACACAACAGGTAAAATTGATTCTAATGGCCTTGAAAGCTGCGATTTTTATTCATCAGCTTGCGTATCATTTCATGTGAATCTGAATAAATTTACCTTTATGATAATCCTTATCTTGCATTTCTGTTTTTCTTGTGGCTTTTTAAACTAATGATAGTGTTTTATTTTGCAAATTAGAGTAATTCTGAGCACCAAAAGACCCCAGAGTAAAATCTCAAATCATCAACACTAAACTCATTACTCCAACACATAAACACATTAAACTACAAAAAGAGAATAGTATCTATCTCTACATCTTGATAAAGATACTTAATGATGCAACAGCTGTTATAAAATTTAAGTACTGGTCTACCCAGTACATTTTGGTGTGCTTCTTACATCTCCCATATTAAAATATTGTATTTTATATGACCATACTACATTTAATAAATGTTGTGCAAAGGCCAGGCTCCAAGGTTATTTTAACAGGCTATTTTTGTTATGCTAGATTATGAAATTTCCTCTCTATCCAATAAATAATGAGGCATTAATTTTTGATAAAGGTGTTTCCTGATGGGCAAACACTGGGGACACAAAATCTTTAAATTCTACTAAAATTCTAGCAGTTATAGTTTCTATGTATTTTGATGAATATGTTAATAGTATGGATGCCTTAATAAATACATTTTTTAAAAATCTATCAGTTAATGGAAAATATAGTAAATGTTTATACATTTTGGTCTCTTTTTACTGCCACTGTTCTTTTGCTATACATCTTATTTGTGGCACAGGCTTAGATTTTGAACTAAAATAAGATGTGTGCATAACAGAATTCAAATGAAGGGAACTAGTCCCCAGAGAAATATGCAATCCTTTTGTAGAACCTATCTTTAATGTAGACCAGTACTTAACATGTTCACAACTTCCAATGTATGAAATGAGTGTGTTGAAACAAAATATCAACCAGATCTATTCTCCTTACCATGTTTATTTTATGACTACTTTCTTCTGAAACAGAGCAGGGTTATGGTAATATGTATGTAGACTAAATAGGTTGTGCTTTCTCCAGCAATAATCCCACACAAGTACAAGGCAGAAACACCGTGTTTTTCCAATACAATCCAGCAAGGGCAAATGACAGCCTTACCTGATGGTTGATATCTTTTATAGTACAGCTGTGACATATTTTATGCATCACAAAGAATGATCAAACATTTCTCCAGAGCCTTTCTGTCGTGGAATGTTGCCCTATGTCCGATGTATGCCTTTATTTTAGCCTATAATACACCTAAACACTAAATTAGATATTTGTTACCAATTGGTAATTATTTTGTAATCAGGATATATTTAGGAACACAATAAAATCTTTATTTTTTGTTATATTTAATATTTATTGTGTTTTAGTATATGATAATGATTGTTTGGAGTATATTTATGATAAATAGTACACATGCTTAGTAATAAAAATACCACTGCAGACAATTAAATATTTTTGAATTAAGCATGTGCTTATATTTTGGAAAGTCAAATGGAGTACAGCTTACTAAAAATGCAGTATTTACTTATAAAATTGTGTTCATATATTTGACTCAAAACCTCTTAGCAATTTAACTATCTTGAGTTCTTCACTACGTTAAGTATTTTTAAAGCAAGATTCAAATGCAGATTCAACATCTAACGCAATAGATATTCAAGAGGGAGCATAGTGCTCTTTGCCGGTCACTGAGTTGGTTCCCCACACACAGACTTCTAGTGTCATTTGTGAGATCTAAGGTATCCAGGAGGATGGATTGTAAAAATGACAGTTGCCTTACCTCTGTGGAAGGGAAGTGGAAAGCTGAAAGCACAAAATAAGACATCTTAACAATGATGTTTATTTAGCAACTTCTTTAAAACCTGGATGGAAGCCGCAAGCCGTAACACCACATGGCTTTTTTTGACAAGGGCAAGAAGTCTGTTGTTCATATAAACTGTGTTTTAAAGCAAACTTCTCTTATACAATTTGGGTCTAGTCAGAACTGGAAGGGGACAGACAACACTACTTATAGCCATTAAGCATCATTTATGAGAGGAATATATCACTATTACAGTAATAGAGGAATCTGATCCAGGCAGAACTCAGGAGGAGACCTCTCATTGTTTCACCAAACAAAGCTTGTGGGTCTGCTTTTTCATTTTGAGATTTTTGGTTCCAGGACTCAAATGCTTTTGACTTTGCATCTCATTGACATGTTTTGAACACTACTAGAGATCTGCTAGGAAGACCTCTGTTGTTGAAAGAATAGAAATCAATAGGAATTGACTCAGCCCAGGAGCAGTCCATTATAAAACTAGATATTACTTTGGAAAGCACTATAATAAACAATAGAATAATAACACTAAATAGAAAATATTACCAAACTTTACTCTCATGGGCATCATTCTTCTAATAGGGAGAAAGTAGGTAAGATTCAGTCATCGGTTCACATCTCTGCAGGATAATCAAAAAGCTTTTTTTTTTATCAGTTAATGCCTTACACACTCTTCGACAGGTGACAAGAGTTAGACTTGTATTTTTGTCTCTTATATATTCCAGTGTCTATATAGCTTTTTCTGCTGCTCTAAAAGGTGGAGTCTGAGTGTCCTTTTCTTACAATACCTTTATACCATGTACAGGTAAGTAGCTGCCAGTCAGACAACATATTCATCTGCAAATTTCTATTTCTTTCTTCACTTTAGAGTGATTGTTCTGTTCATCTTCAGATATCTTATTTTGGCCAACAATCTGTAGACAAAACTCTCTCTTTTTTTCTCAGCAGTAGCACTGGGAAAACATCATTTTTAAGTGGTATGAATCATGAGCTTCATTTTTCTTTGAAACACCTAAAGAAAGGAGAAGGTGCTTTGATTAGTGAGGTTTAGAAAATGAAAGCAGCATTAGAAGGAAAAAAAAACAGAAAGTGGACAAAAAAAGATAAAAATAGGATGAAAGAAATTGTGTTTTCTGATTTTTTTCTTTTCATAATCTCCTTTTAAAATATTGCTCAATTATAATGCTTTTCCTATTGCAGTAATAAAGTGCACTATTTGCCAAAGTGACCAAAAAATTCTGTTTATGGATAGAGGAAGAAACCAAACTAAGAACTTTCCTGAGAAATTCCTGAGTGTAAAGTTATAATTAATTTCGAAATCCCTTTTTCTACATCTCGTAATCTAACGTGTAAGAGCAGGAGAATTTGAAACTGTCCTGTCCTACTTAATAGAACAATTCATAGTCCAATAAGAAGAAAGTAGACAATATCCCAAGAAAGAAAATTACTCTTCCTATACCATTGTCAAGGTTAGATTCAAACCACTGAGATGTCAACAGTAAGATTTTTATTGGCTTCTATGAGTTTCCTTGCTTCTTTGTGGAAAGGGAGAGCAGTCAATGCTTACAACACTTGATGTACTTTCAGAATTTGGTGAAGGCAGTCTAATCTTAAAAGCACACAATACAGCCCAATAACACGGGAAGAAGACTTTAGCAAATGGATGGACTAAAGCCGTGTATTTAAAGAAATGCAAAACATTCAAATTTTACCAAAGGCATGAATTGTTTTCAGTTTAGACCATTCTGTAACAAGCTTTGATTAGTTCCTTTTCTTCTTTCTTTTTTTTTAATAGGTTTGGGGTTCTGGTTCAGATTTTACAGAATTAGCAACTTAATGGCCATTCTCAAAACCAGCAAGGAGAAATTCTTTAAGGGAAGGGATGGAGAATTTTGAGGTAGAGACCTGTTTTTACTTATTTCCAAACTGTTGGTCTAAACCCGTCAAACCTAATATAGGTTACATGGTGCATGAAAAACAAAAAGTCATACTCAGGTAATTTTTAAAAACTGAACTAAATTTTCCTCTCCTCTCCTCTCCTCTCCTCTCCTCTCCTCTCTCCCTTTAATTATATTTATTTAAGTTTTTCAAGTGCCAATAGCCCTGAAAGCATTTCTAGTTCATCACAGACTTACCATATATTTATTTTTGACCTTTATCAACAACAGATGAGCAATTGTACATAAATTGCATGGTAATCATGTGGCATGGGTAATTATCCACTAGAGATTGGGAAGGAAATATTAGACAGCTTCTCATCTAAAACAGAATTAGAAAACAGGTTTATAGTGGTATACCAAGACAAAGTTGTAAACGTACTTTGGTTAAAATATATACCTGCAGTACTATCTTAATTAATGGAGAATCCTAGGGTTCAGTTAACTTAACAATCAAATACATAGAGGGTTTTTTACCCAGATAATATATACTAATATTTCTATATTTCATTAATATGGGATCCATATTTCAGCTGGAAAATCTCTCACTGAAACGGAGCAATCAGCCTCTCTGGGTATGGTATAGTAATGTACTAGCTTGTGTGTATGAGGTCTTATTATAGAGATGTCAGTTTTAGTTTGAAACATAAACATATTTTTATTTATACATTAGTGCTTATAGTGATCAATGACCATCTGAGCAGTATATTAGAATTTGGGTTTGATCAGTAGAAAGCAATTACTCATAAAACTCAAAACAGAAGGCAAAGTTGTGAAAGAAAGGAGAAGAATTATGTCTTTCTTACAGGGAAGGTAATTTTAATATAGACGAGATTGGCCCAAATCCTGCAGTTTGGATTGATAGATTATGTAGAAGAACTATCATTTCAATAATCTCAATGACAGTGTAGCAGTGGATACTTGGTACAATATTATAAATTAAATTTACTGCAAATGTCATTGAAGAGAATATGGAAAGAGATCTGTCATTTGTATTTGTAGAAGTTAAGGTAGGGAAAAATTTAAGATCCTTTGACAAAACATAACAAAAATTGTCTATATGATAAAGTTATGCTACTAGTTGTCTACAATATTTCTTTCATCACTACTTTGCTCATTAGGATACTTGAATTACCCTAATATTTATTTGATCGGAGAGGGATGATATTCTTTTAAACAGAGACATATTCTTCATTAAATTTCCGGATTTAAGAATATCCAATGTCCATTTTTCAGAAACACTTTTTTTCAGAAAGTATGATCTGCTTCTGTCTAATTACAGTCTATGTATGCAACTGCAAAGTTACACTGTGAATTGGAAAATTAATATTAACCTCCATATAGAGTCGTACACTGGCTTGAGAGTGATGTTTGCAACATAGATACCAGGTTGGTGGTATAAAAGTTCTGGAATACAGGGGATTAAGGAACAATAATAAAAGTATTCTTTTTGTTTACAATTTTTTGTAGCCTAATTTTATCCCCTTCTTTGTCATCACAAGGTCATAAATAATGTAATCTAAAAGCTTGAAGCAAAATTACAGCAGGCACCTGAAAATTGTTTGCAACGCACTGGAGCTAAATTCTCTTCTAAGTTAGAATTCATAAGTTGAGATGAACTTTCCTATCTAAGGGAATTTATCGGGAATTATCTTTGAAAGCAGAAACCTGTCACTAGTATAAAGTGTAATTAATGTGAAGAAACTTAGTAGTTGGGTTTTGTAGTGTTGTTATTTGTTTGGTTTGGTGTATTTTTTATGCATGCTGAAAATCAAAGAAATGGACATAAAAATAAACTATATTGCAATTTAACCCTCCATATGTCATATCTTTATCTGCAAAAAATGTATATACATGTTTTTAGATTAATTCAGTCAACAAGCTGGAAAATATAAGAGATCCAATTAATATCAATTACACTAGTTTTAAATTATAATTGAAATGAAAAATGGAATTGTTCAAACCAATGTCCAATGCAAAATGTATTCCTACAGAGGGGATATCAGGTGGGTCCCTAGAGACCTCAGTTCTATTTTAAGCCTGCTACTGGCTTACTTTGAGACTCTTGGCAAATCACATTTCATCGTTGTGTGTAAGTTTCTCCACCTAAATAATGAAAACTTTTATAAAATGCTTTGGAAACATATACTTCCATGAAGTGTAGATGAATACTGTTGAATGCATGGCCATTATTTGTAATATAAATAATTTATGAAATTATTAAAAATACTTAACATCTAGGTTACTGCAGAGTTGTTTGTACTGATCTGCTTAATTTCTGTATTTGTTGTACCTTCATCATAAACACTTAGGTGGCTGAACATATGCCGTTCCCTGATTCTTAAAACAAAGAAAATAAAAAATTTCACATTACTGTATTTTTCCTTATCTCTGTATTTTCACTCCAATTTTCTTCCTGCTTCCTTCTCAGTAGTGCCAGCAGGTCAGGTGGGGTGATCCTTTCCCTCTATTCAGCACTGGTACCACATTTCGAGTGCTGCCAGTTTTGGGTTCCCCAGATCAAGAGAGACATGGATATACCGAAGAAAGCCCAACAAAGGGTCACAAAAATGATCCAGGGACTGGAGCATCTCTCAGTGGTAAGTCTGAGACAGCTGAGACTGTTCAGTCTGGAAAAGAGGGTACTCAGGAGAGATCTCATCAATTGTGTATAAACACCTAAAGGTGTGATGGGAGACAAGGCCAAAGAGGACAGAGCCAGTACCGGAGCCAGTGGCCAAAACCTGAGACAGGAAGCTTCATTAGATCAGAAAACACTGTTTTACCATGAGGATGACCAAGCACTGGCACACTCAGGTGTATCACACTTTATTCAGGGAGCTTGTGGTGTCTATTCTTGATGATATTCAAAAGCCATTTGGATGTGTTCTTTGGCAGAGTGTTCTAGGTGGCCCTGCTTGAGCAGGGATTTGGGACAAGATGACTCCTAGAGGCCCCTTACAATATCAACCACTCTATGGTTCTGTACTTTCACACATTTCAGTAATTTGCCACTCAAACACTTCAACATTTATGTTTTTTCCTGTGGTATTCCCTTACACCAAAAGCACATTTCCCCCAAATACTTAATATTCTAAAAAATTGATTGCAGTTGTATAACAATGACACTTACTAAACAGATGATATTTTGTGCTGTCTTTAATTCATCAAGGAAATCTGGATCAAAATAATTTCTCTTAATTCCAGAACAGACTTTCACTTGCAATCCAAACTGAATATAATTATTGTATGTATAGCAATTAATCTGTTGTGGAAAATACCATACCAACAATTTTAAATAATCCAAAGGGAATGTATAATATGAAATTAATCTGCTTCTGCTGTAACATATGAAATAATTTTTTTAAAAAAAGGAAGCAGGAGAGTGCTACTGTCACATTGAGAAAATCAGTAATTTTGATCAGTTCTATCTATCTGTCTATCTATCTATCTATCTATCTATCTATCTATCTATCTATCTTTCCATGCTCTGTCGAATTCCACGTTTTCCCTTTTCTCTTACAGTTATCCCTTCCTGGTGGACAAGAAGTTGATAAGACTTGTCACCAATGGGTGCATAGCCTAGCTCCACTTGTCTAGCAAACTGAAACTAGTGTGTCAAAAAGGAAGAGAAAATCTGTCATGACCTTAAGAATATATAGGATGATAATTCAAGAGAGCTTGCAATGACTTTGAGCCAAAGCTCATATTTACCACTGAGAAAATATAGATTATGATTTCTACATATGATTTTTTCTCCCCTTCACATTTCTTTGGAACTATTCTTTAATTCAAATACTTCTGCAAATGCATTTGACAATTATTTTAATTGCCAGCACAGTATGTATACAATTACAGTAATAATCAGACTTGTTATCCTTTGTTGAATCTATCATCAAAGAAAACATAAAAAGTAAAAATTCCTGAATGCCACTAGGATGAACACATTCTTTGAAGCATCCCTCATTTTAAGAATATTCAGTGCATGTGACTGAAATCATTATGTCATACCCTTGTCTGCCGACATAGCCAAAGCAACATTCAAACACGTAGCAAAAACCTGCAACACTTTCACATGTACAAAGAAGAGCTCAAGAGACTAATGCCATATAAGGAGTTTTTAGAAACTCTTATTTATATAATCTGCAATTGTTGACATTTTTTTCTTAGTTATTAGAGCAAAGATATACTATGTTGATTATAGCAAGAATTTGCTTTGTATAAGTTGTTAATGTTTTTTTTTAGCACATTTCACTATGGTGCATCAAAGCATGAAATGACCATGATTTATTGCAGAGAGCAATTTCCAGCTGAGACAAAATTATTGGAACTCCTACTGGCTCAGCCGGAAGGAGGGAATTTTCTTGGAGGACATTATGGAGTAAATAAGTACAAATTCTAAGTGTCCTACTTTTAGTTACAACCACAGTAATATGCAGAATGCAAGTGCATACTAAATCTAATCGCCAGTAGAGATATGGTTAATGAGTTACATTTCCTGTGACATTCAACCTCCATATGGCAGGTACAATATTTATCACAATATATGCTTGATACGTTGGACAGAAGAACATTCTGAAAACATGATTATGACACCTTTTCATTGATTCAAGAAGTGGCTTTCAAACAGAAACTGTTTCAAGCTTCTGCCAAGATGGAATAGCTGAGAGGAAGTCAGTAAAATATTACCACAATTTTCCCCAGCAGGAATGTTTTTGTCCAAGGAGACCTCAGTATCAAAACAAAGAGCAACTTATCATGGTTAAAATACCTCACATGATTTCACAACATGAATATTATAATTTTTACTTGAAGACTTTATTGTTAGATTAATGTTTCTCTATTACACCTGCTATCCTCAGTAGATGTCCATTAACCATAACAGAAGTATTGATGCCTAACCCAAATTCAGCCATTTATGTGCAAGCATCATATGGAATGGAATCCAGCTTTCCATAGTGATGCAGTAGCCTAAACACAAGATCCTAGTGCCTAGCAAAAGTCTCCAAGTAATCTGCATGTAGCTTTCACATGACACACAGGACCTGCAGAAGGCTACGCCCTTCTGCAACAGATTTTTAACTAGGCTGATCAGTCAAGCAAATTTTGTCCTTACTGTTTTATACAGCTGAGATTATGAGAGTTCTCCTATGTCACAAATATATGAAAATAACTCTGAATTACTGCCTTTATGTTCTCACCCTAACTGGAAAACAATCTGATCTCCTATCTTTTTTTCCCAAAATGCTAGTAGTGACAGAGTTTAACATAGAACTTATTACCTAAATACTGACAGAGTGTTGTTTCGTAAACATTATTCAGATCATATTAAATATCTGCAAAAATGTTATTCTGTGTAGATTATCTAAATATAAAATATTTGCCACATATTAAAAAATACTTTAAGTGCTGAAAGGACCATTAATTCTCCCATAAAGTGTGGAAAACACTAGTTTTTTCCCATTTAATAAAACAGTAAGGTCTGCTTGCAGAGATAGTTTTGAAGCTGCAAGATTACAACCAAGAAGAGTAATTGTAAGGAAATCCTGAAAATATAAATCAGATTTTAAAAAATAAACCAGATTATTTTCAGTAGCAATAATCATAAGATAAAGAATTCACACATGAAAATCAATTATTAGTAAATTCATGAAAGATTATACCTATTATAAAGGGCAATAATTGTTATAAAAGAAAATTAAGTTTTTGAAAAAGATAAAATTATCACAAACAAGTTTTTCATACCAAACAAAATTAAAAGTATTACTAGTTTTAAAAATATGACATGTACAAAATAAAATTTTCTTGCATTACTTATTCAAATCCCCTCTCAAAGATCTAATATGAAATCCTTGAGTAGGGACTTAAAAAAAAAAATCTCTATTTTTCATTCCTTAAATATCCAGAGAAGAGGAATACTATTCTTTCTACCAAAAAAAACCTAACAAACAGAACCCTCTAATGCACAAGCCCCTCCCTCCTTGTAAATGTTTGAATTATGCCTAAAGAAGCTTGTTGCAGTTGTGCATAGATTCAAAGTCCTCTAAGTATTGGCATTCTTTGTATATAAACTGTCCTTCAGTTTTATCTTTAAGAAGAAATTTTGTAATCGAAATGTTGTAATTGTTAATTTGTGATGATTTTTTATTCTTCGTATCCTAGGTTGTTATCACAGGAAATAGCTCTGGAAGCAAGTAACTATTTTTCATGGGAGAAACTATTTTCCTTTACAAGGATTAAATAGGGTTTTCTTTCTTGCCAGGAGGATGAGGCACTTGGGGGTTTTTGTTGTCATTGAAAAGAACAGAAACCAAACCAAGGCAAAACATGTTAAGCTACACAGAAACATGACTTTAAAAACTAGCAAACACGCATTTCTGAAGAGGTCTTTCTGAGTATTTTCATTAGACTTTAGGTGTAGAAAGAGGCATTACACACAGAGGTAGCAAGGACTTACGATTTGTTCCATGTGGTCTTAGTCCCAGCTACTAGTGCAAATAGGCTTTAATTTAATAAATACACTAGAGAGTAGAGTACCTCATAGTGTCATGCTGGAAAGGTACTTCAGAAACAGCTACTGAAAAATGGGTTTGAATTTCAGTGTTACCTTTGGTAAATTAAGACGTAGTTATTCACATTGAGCCTTCTGAAAACCAGACATAAAATCTTGTACTTTCACTCAGCAGGTAATGGACAAGAGGGTCTTCACAGTCCACCTTGAGATTTCTATGTCACCCATCAGAGAGAATATCAAGATAAGTAACAAGATGCAAAATTCATAGCTGGTGAAAGTGAGCTGATTTAAAGGTTGCCTATAAATAATCAGAAGTTGAAGAATGGTATTTAAGCTGAAAAGGGTTTAATAATGAGTGAAGAAAGGTAAGAGAAAAGCAAACTAAAGGAATTCAGTATTACAGAAGATGGAAAAAAAATAGGGCATGAAATAAGGTATAAAATATGGCAGAAGAGAGGTTAAACAGGGAAAAACAAAGTATTCTATAGAGCTTTAGTGGGAAAGAATTGTAGGATGTTAATCTAAAACCTCAGAGGTGTTTGGAAAACCTTGAGAAACTTTAAATCAAAGCATGAAGGTGTTGAGGTTTGACCCTGGCCAAATGCCAGGGACCTATGACGTCTGCTCTCTGTGCTCTCTCCTGCTGCAGCTGTGCGGAGGAGAGGATCCAAACTAACACAAACACACTGGACTCAGGAGTTGAGATGAGGCAGTGATGGGGAGGGGTACGCACAAAAAACATGAGCAAACAGGTGAGAAACTTAAGTTGCAAAGTGATTTATTAACCTAACAGATTTGGAAGATAAATGAGAGGTAAAAATAAGCTTTTAAGACACCATTTCTTTACTCACCCCCCTTCCCTCTTAAGACACTGTTCCTCAGCTCAACCCCTCCCTTCCCTCAAACAACCAGCAGCTCCGGGTGGGGGGCAGGGCATGGGGTTTTTCCTTAGTCAGTCCATCACCACAATTCTTCTGCTACAAACACTGTTTCTCTACTCACCCCTCTCCCTCTTAAGACACCATTTCTCAACTCACCCCCCTCCCTCTTTCACACAACCAACAGCTCTGGGGTGGGGGCAGGGTATAGGGGTTTCCCTTTGGTCAGGGTTAGTCCACCAGGGAGAAGAGTCCTCTACTCAGCCATGGGGTCCCTCCCACGAGAGACAGTCCTCTGAGAACTTCTTTGGCGTGGGTCCAATCTCACGAGCAGCAGCCCGGCCGAAATCTGCTGCAAACACGAGTGCTTGTCCATGGGGTGCATATTCCTGAGTGGAGGCCAGGCTGTTTCCATCCTGGGGGAAGGCCTTTCTCTCTCGTCCACAGCCTTTTGCAACTTTCAGTCTCTACTGGGACTCCCACTGGATCACAGCTTCCTCCAGGCATCCACCTGCTCCTCGGGCATGGGCACCTCCCCACGGGCTGTGGGTGGATCTCTGCACCCCCGTGGACTCCATGGGCTGCAGGGAGACCACCTGCTCCCCCCATGGTCTTCACCACGGCCAGTGGAGAGTTTCCAGCTCTGGAGCCTGGAGCACCTCCTCCCCCACCTTCTCCACTGACCTTGGTGTCTCCATGTTGTTTTCCCTCACATATTTTTACCTCCTCCTCCTCCTCTGGCTAAAAAGAAGTGTGTGCCCCTATTGTTTTGATTTCTTCTTAAATATGTTTTCACAGGGGCGTAACTAACATCTCCAAATGGCCCAGGTTTGGCCAGCAGCATGTCCATCATCTTCAGAGCCATCAGATAGTGGCTCTGCTGGACAGGGTGAAAAACTTCTAGAACCTTCACACAGGACACACAGGAGCAATCTTTGTGCCCCTCCCTACCCACTAGCAAAAACTGGGCCAAGTAAAACCACCACAGAAGGGAAGAAGGGAAACTGGAATAGGTATAAAGGTAAATTTGGGTTTTATTCATGTTTATGTTGAAATTTCACACTATTATTTTCCAATCAGATATTATCCATGGGATTTGACTTTAAATTTTTACAAAATACATGAAAAGTATAGGAATTGTAATTTTTTTTTGCATGTTCTGATAGCAACCAATATGTATATAAGCAAGTCCAAAAAAACAACAAACCAAAAAACCAGCAACAACAAAACCCAACAACAAAACTAATTACAGGTATGACTTAAGTGAACAACAATGAAGGGAATGCTCCAACACTTCAGTATAGCTTTTAAGACCATTTCATTGTTTCCAATGGCAATACAATGGTTTTAACGCAGTGGCCAAATTTCTTATTATGTGCTGCATTAACTAGGCATATGGAGTAAGTTAAGAATGAAGTGGTAAATTTGCTTTTGTTGGTTTAATCCAGACCTTTAACTTCACTGTTTTGCATTTAATAAAATAACATTATCAAAAAGAAGTGTGACATCTTCTTACGAAAAATGTTTTATCTACATAAAGGCAAATTAAAGAGCAGGTGGTGGATTTAGAAGGACCTAGGTCAACTATCATTCCATACCATAGAAAGAAATATTCTCGTTGCTTAGAGAATATCAGAAAGAGTCAAATGCAAAGCTAAGTGAATCATTCTTCCTAGAATTCATAGTTACTTATCTAGCAGAGGATTTCATTACACTGCATCTGGGGTGGGATGAAGCCTGTGATAGGGAAAAAATGAACACATTTTAAAGCTGATTATATGTGAATATTTGAAAATTATGTGTACCTTCAAAAACGTATTCTTATTAGAGAATCTGTGCAACAGCTTCAATATTTTATTCTGTTGATGAAGGTAAGAAGTAAACTCTTGACTGCTAAACAAAATCTCCTTGCACTGTATTTCAAGTATACCATACAAATACACCTGAAATTCTGCAAGGTGGATATCCCACAATAGTTATCTATCAAGCTGAACTGACCACAGAGAAATTGTAAAAAAATCTTTCCCCAACCCAGCTATCTGAATTGTAATCAGCACAGAAGTTCTAAGAATTTATAGTTTGAACAGTACTGGAGTCTGACAACACATTATAAAATAAAGCTTTATTGGGACAGTAGAAAACACAAGCATCAACACGCCCATAAGGCAACTTTCACGATCCCTGATAGCAAACCCTGGATCATAACTGGTATCTTGTCTGTGGTGGAGTGACAGAGACACTTGGAGTCCAGGTCATCTGGCCACAGCAGCCAACTGTACAAATATCTTTGGAATCTGAGCAAGAGTTGCACCACTCCTTGGTTCCACCACCCCTTGGTTCCACCAGTAGGAGTGAGATTTGAGAGTATTGTGTGAAATGTGAATAACACTGGTGACATCTTGCCCACAGTGTCTGCCCTGCTCGAGGGCACAATGTCGTCAGTCTGACCTATGCAGCTGATACAAGTCATGAGGCAGGGTGTCAGAGTTTTAAAAAGCAGTGTGTATTTGGCAATTATAATACATAGATGAGTTAGCATTCAAGATGAGCTGCAAATTAACAATTTCTTACTCCAAGATATGTCAAAATGCAAAATAACAATTAAAACCACACAACTCTTTTTAATGTATATGTCTCAAGTAGCCATATGTCTTAAACCCCAGTATCTATTTTAAAGTATCTCTTAACCTGTAAGTACAAAAGGCATGCCTAACAGAATTTTCAAAAACAGCCAGGTGTCTAGTGTAGTGAGCTCTCATTGATTTAATTGAGGGTGAAGGAAAAGAATTAAATGCTGAAACAGTAACGATAGAATTCTGTTCAGACTGTCTTATATAATTATCATATCCTGGAGAACAGGGAACTAGCTAATACTTGAAAGAATGAATGTTTTAGTTAATTTTATTACGTTACTTAACATAACTCTGCTCAGCTACCACAGTGGTAAGTCTCTCAGAAAATCCTGCTTCAGGGAACTTCACCATTTTTCCTTTTGAACAAACGACCAGAGCAGCACAAACCTCATTGTATCATTTAGTATTAGTAATACATTTTCGCTACCTTCCAAGTTTCATTTAATATTTTCTGTGACTTGTAGTTACAGTGCTAATACGGACTAATGTTTTACCGTGTTGCTGATTTATATTTAGTAGGGTATCCTCACCTTGTGTGCCTGTGAAACATATGAATCAAGACAGAATAAGCATTGTATTTTACAGATGGAGTTGTCTGCCCCCATTAACAGGGTACAGGAATGTGTTTGAACTACAGACCCTAGAGCACAGCAAAACCCATGTCTCGTTTCAAGTCAAGGCAAGGAGACCATATCACAGGGGAGTAGTTGGGAGTGCTCCTTAGAGCAACAAGGAGCATAAGGTTAGCAAAAGCAGGATGAACAAATTATCAAGACATATGGGAAAGAAGTCTGTAAACTTCTGTATTTTTGCTTGAAAATTATAAGGAAATGGCTTTCATGAACAATGAGATTGCCTCCATAAGTGGCTTTCCTTGACAATTTTCCTCTGCTGGGAAAGCAGAGACATGCTTCCAGAAGAGGCAGCCAAGGAAGATGTATGGCTCAGCAACATTCTTCACTGCTCAGTAATTTTTTCCTTCTCACACTCTGAGTGTGGGTCAGCCACTTTGCAATGAAGATAAAGTGATGCATGTGAAAGCTAAAAATAGGGCTAACTTGAAGGATTTGTCTTTGTGATTTTAAGGAAAGTATGAACATCCATTTGAACATTAATTTATGCATTTTAAGCAGGTAATGTAGCTATCCTTGTCTATTATAAAATTTCTAGCCAGAATGCATGTAAACAGCCCCACCCACCTAAAAAAAAAGCAACCTCAAAGAAAATACCCTCCCATCTAGTATTCAGCAGCCCTTTGGATTACTGCAGTGTTATCTAGCTACAGGAAAAAGAAGTTACTTGGATATCTACAGAATCATTCTAATCTATCGGAATTGCGGCATTAAACACATGATCTCCATGATGGTATGGCGAAGACCCTTTCTCCAGCACAGGAGCGGGTAAACCAAGGCACAGGTGCAGGGTAAAGTTGTCTGTCTTAACAGCAGGAATTTTAGAACATACTTGCTCTCTTACTTCAAAAGTTCTCATTTCCTACTGCAGAAAGTGGATTTGGCTATTGATCAACAGAATGAAATTAATAAATGCAATGGTAGTATCACGCATTTGTTGAAATGTATTACATTATTTAGCCAGAAGAAAAATCCAGTCATGTGGCTCTAACATTCTGTCAAAAACTGTGAGGAGTTCAAAGAAGGCTTGATGTGGTGGCAGTTACTGTTAATATCCACAGTAGACCTCCTGCAGTCTTTCAAATGTTTACTGAAGGAAAGACTTTTCTCACAGTAGAAGGATATTTCTCCAGCAACTGCACAGCAATCCACTGGGCTTGTCCTCTCTCTCCTGTTTCTCATGCCAAATCTGTCCAAATGAGTGCAGGGCAACCTCAGAAAAGTAGTAGGGTTTTCCCTTTTATAGCCTTATGCTTGCATGGCCAACCAAATGTGTACAAGCATGTGATCATGCTTCCACAGAAACATTATCCTCTGAACCCTAAACTGGACTTCTCACTAGGATCACTAAAGCCATTTATTTAATAGCTCTCAAAGTGCCATATTCCATTTGAATTTCTTGGTAAATTACATGGTCTTTCTTGTGAACCTATGGCAGTTTGGGGGACCTGCTTTGACACAAAATGTAACATATCTGTCTAGCTTAAATCCACCCTCAAGATATTTCAGCTGTGAAAGTGTTGAACTCCTCAGGGTCCTGGTCATTCTGAAAATTCAAATACAAAACTATACCAGCTTCTAAACCTATGTCCAGTGAGGTTTAATCCTTGTGATTTATCAGAATTATTTTCCTGTTTCTACTTTGACAAGTCATACTGTATAGTGAAATGGTAAAACAGACATATTGCAGAAAAAGGAGTTATCCACCCTTTCCCCCCAAATCCTGCGAATCTGTTTCAAAGAGCTTGCTTTTGATGCATGGGCCTGAAGCAGGTTTTAAGCATTTTGTCCACTGAATCCATCTCCCTATGCAAAAATAGTAGTAGTAGTAGCAGGAGTAGTAGTGGTAGTAATAATAACAGCAACAATAATAATACAACCTCCCCCAAAACCCACAAAAAGTATGAGTTAAAATAAAGAAGAAAACAATTAATACTAAACTGCAAAAGCCCAGCATCTTACTGTGTTCAAGAAGACAAGAAACAAACTGTATTTTCCTGAAGGAAAGCATATCTTTAGCACTCTAAATGACATGATCCTTTTTGACAGGACACTTTGTGGTCAATATTACTTAAGAAATCACAAGATCACTCCAACAGCTCATTACACTCTGGTAACATGGCTAATCCCCATGAGTTCCTGCATGCAATAAAATTCTGGATGGTGAGTCTGTTAGATTTACTATACACACTAATCCAGACCACCTCTTTGGATTTCCAAGAAGCAAGGCACTGTTTTTGCCATCATCATAAGTCTAAACAAAGCAGGACACTTCTATACGTTCCCTCCATACTAAGGCAGCTGCTCAGCTCTTTATAATTACTATTCATATGGTCTACAAATTAGGGTAATTTTGTACTAGGTAGTCAATTTATTTCTCAATTTTTAATGGAACAGATTTGCCTAATTAAGTCAAGCTCTTAGATAATCTGCAAACCAATGGATGAAAAACATTAACCTAATTCTGCAGCAGTACTGAAGTGTTTGAAAACTGCCAGCAAATATCCTCCTCTCTTTTACCAGAATTTTATGGTGAGGAGTATAGTCAAATGTACATGATTCAAAGTCTGCATGAAACCAATCTTGCAATCTCATCTAGAAAAGGAAATGCTCCAAAGGAAAAGAATGATGTGAATTATGTGAAACGAAAAACAATCCCTACAAACTACCTGAAAGAACTGGAAATAAATTTCTTGGATCTTTTTCGTAACTTTTCTCCAGACTAGCTGACTACCCTTTACCTTAATCTATGTTTTTTTTTTCAGGTTCATTTCAGCTTTAATGGTCCCTTTTCAAGCCTTTTTATAGAAAATCTATTTTCTGCGTATTAAGAACCACCTACTTCAATTGTTCTTTGGGCTGAAAGTAAACATTTTGAAGGCTTCTTTTGCCCCATTTTGTAATTTATGCCTTGCTCTGATTCTGACATTGCTCCTTACTGTTGTTTTGCTTAACCTTATCATTTTTCAAATCCTAAACCTGGCTCTATCCAAACACTGATTGTCTCAGATACTTCATTCCTTCCTTCATCACATCCCTTCCTCAGCCCTGGCTGCAAGCAAATCTTTCCCCTCATCTGTTTTCAGATCATCACAATTTGGATTCATTCCCTGGATCTCCACGGTTTTCCAGTCAGAGTTGAAATCCTCTTCAGTTAATTAATGCATGATCCAACTCTACGTAAGTGTGGTAAGACAGTACTATGACTTTTTTCTTCATGAACTATATAAACTATGATTGCTGACCCAAACTTCTGCTCTATAATTTAGATCTGTCTGAACAAACTCCAGCTCTATATTAAATAGCGGTCTTTCCAGTGTGTTTCATACTGTGGGTATCTGTGACCAGATTGTCAGATTTCAAATCATTTGTCTGTCTGCACAACAGCTAGAGGACATAGTGATTGTAACACTGTGATACGCCTGAGTTAGCTTCACACTAGCTACTGCAAATAACAATAGCAAAAGTGTGGACTTCAATACCTGAAGGTAAAAGCCTATGAGAAATCCCTTTATATTTACTTAAGGAACTGAGTCATGTTGTATCTCTAGGGCAATTAGAGCCCGAACTAGCTAGATTGAAGCCAGAGAAGGCAGCTGCTTAAATTTTACCTTAGATTCCCAAAGTAGGCATAGCCTAGGAAAGAATTATGTATTATTATTAAATCAAAGTCATAGTTGATAAACATGAGTGTTTCATTTGGACAGTAAAAAACACACTGAAAGTTAAAAATAATAAATGTATTCCAACATGTTAAGTAGATGCATCTAAGGTCACAAAAAGCTAAATTATATTCTATTATTTGAGAAATAATTTGTGGTCATTGAATTAATGAATGTTGTAATAAATTCCTGTAAAGAGACAGAATTAAGATAATTTATGCAGGTTTCATTGGCATTTCCCAACATGGGTTTGTAACTATACAACTAAGGNNTCCTTCCTTCCTTCCTTCCTTCCTTCCTTCCTTCCTTCCTTAGAAATTGCATCCAGCTGTGAAAATCGTACACTTAGAATTCTAAGCTTGTTTATACATAGAAAGACCAAGCACACTGTAAAACCTTTTTTTTCCTAGAACTTTCAATGCTTCATACCACAAATAAATCAGAAAGTGTTAAAGAAATAAGATAAACAGTACTATCTTTTACACTAATGGAGCAAGCTGAATTTTTTCTTAGTGATGACAGTGTTTGGCATTTTCTAGCCATCACATTAAAAAATATCTTTCAAAGAGACTGAATATTTATTTGAAATTATAGGACAAGAACTAACTGTGGTTTTATTGGCAAAGTAGTATTTGATTCCCTAGTCACACCTTGACATTGACAATCACTGATTGTGCTTAGTTTCTGCTAGTTTAGGACTTGGTTTTGTGATGCTGAACAACTCTGTCATTACAGTGATGAAAACTAAAGGACAGCAATTTACAAAAGCATTCAGGTGTTAATGATTAATAAACATTTCCAGTAAAATTTATAGTAACCGTAAACTTCAGACATTATAAAAAGTCATAGAGTCATAGAATCATAGAATAGTTTGGTTTGGAAGAGACATTTAAAGCTCACCTATTCCAAACCCACTTCCACAGGTCGCAACATTTTCAACTAGATCAGATTGCTCAGAGACCCATCCAATCTGATCATGAGTGTTTCCAGGTACGGGAATCCTGGAAACCCATCCAATGGATAAAGTATTTAATCTCTTTGGAAAAAAATTAATATGAAATTAAGATTTCCATAATGACAGATGGGCTACTCAAACTTTATTCCTTGAAGAAACAATGAACACAATTCTACATAGCTAGAGGGTGACAGCACACTAGATGAGCCAAATAGATGCTTTTGTAACAGTGGCATACTGGTAAGAAATATTTAGTATTTGTAACACATGATTTCTTGGCTGCATTAATCTGTAATGGTGGTGACCAGCTATCTTGTGTGCTTTGGTGCTAAGACTTCAATCAAAGTTTATAAATAAGGGTCATAGCAGGCACTGAACAAAAAAAACCAAAAAATAAAAAAGAGGAGCAGCATGACCAGAGTTTCTCTAGCATCACTGGATTATGAATAATATTTCACTTGGTGAAGTAATTCCCTCACTCTTCACATGCCCACATTCCTGGAGATGACTGTTTTGAACACATCATACGGAAGACAGATGGCAGAGGATCTGGTTGGTGGTGTCATTTAACTTTTATAGAAGTTTGGGTGTGGTTTTTTTTTACAAGTTTATCTTTGGCAAGCAATTAAATTAGACTGTGCATCATACAACACTTGGTAAAATGCATTTGATCCCTGGAGTATAAAGCTATATAATATAATGTAGTTATGTATTGCTATATTTGAGCTTTTTACAAAGGACCATACACACCATTTTGCTGGTCAGCTATAGAATTTCACAGGGGCTTTGTAGACCCTGCACTCACAATTACAGAAGTTCCTCACACACTAAAATGCATTGCTTTCTTTATGCTAAATTTAACATTCACTGCAATGACTCATAAATTCTTTAAGGTCTTTAATGTAGTTAATTCTAACTGTTGTCCCTGCAGAAAATATGAACAAGTCTGCAGGGGGAGTAAGGAATGTAGAAAAGGAAATATTTTATAATTTACTTTATTTTGGAATATATATAATATTTTTCTATTAAAATATAATTTAATTTTAATGTGAGGGTTTTGTTTTTGTTTTTTCAATCTACTAACCACAGAAATACAGAAATACATGGACAGGAGGAACAGCTCCCTTCCTGACAGTCTGTGCATTCAATACAGAATATGAAGTTTGAGGATGACTCCCTTCTCTCTTCCGCACCTACAATGGTTGTTGTAGTTTCTTTCTTCTCTCGGAAGACCCTTTCTCCTCATTCCACATTTGGTTTTCCATAGACTTTTCATTTTAATTCATTTGTGAATAACATCAGTCATAAATCTGTTTATGCAAACACCTTCGTAGTTTCAACAAAAACCAACAGTTTTTCTTACCTGGATGTGCAATATGTAGGTATTTAACTGCAGGTGTTTGGTGTGTGAATACCAACATGTGTGAACATGTATAGAGGTGTGCATGTTATGATTCTTCAAACTCTATTTATAAACATGTTTAATCCTCAAAAATATACAAGATATCATATTATTCTTTCTTTTTGGCAGATCCATATAGTTAAAATGGGACAATTTCAGAGCATCTGTTACTTTTTGCTATATTGTCCAGTAAAGTTTCCAAACGAATACCTATTTTAAATTTAAGCTGTTGTACAATCATTATTTACATATGAGACTGTAGACGAGATTTAGACATACTTAATACTTCTTAGACAGTCATTGAAGTTGTGAATTCAGTAAATTCAGACATTACTTTCTCACAAACATCCTTTGATTTAAACAAAAATTCTCAATTCTGCCTTTCAGTCCCAGTGCGATGCAGGCTTCTAAAATTCACCTTTACTCAAATTCAGACACTAAACATTGTCACAAACACTCTGGCTAAACATTTAAGTAGACTGATCACTTTAAATTTCACTTTCAAAACATGCTTAGATCCTGATATCTGTACTCTTGTAGCATGTCCAGAGACTTTACCATGTTGCTGAACAACATGATTCTAGATAAGAATATGAAGGATTCGTGAACAAATTTGTCTGTGTCTAGTCTCTAGTCACATAGATAGGCTCACAGTGTGCTTAATGCAGAATGAGAGCCAATGACTTCCTAGCACAAAATTCTACTGTAGCAGTGAGAACAAGGGCTGGATTCCCCTCGCTCAGGCAGGGCTCTCTTTCAGTTGCAGTATTCCTGCTGCTTTTTTACTAACATACCTTCTGTCTGAATCTTACACTGTTTACGCAGTGATTGACTGAAACAGAAGAGTCAAACTGTGTAGCACAGTCCTGAACTTTATTTATTTTGGTGTTTAGCATATGCACCTGCAGAACTTTACGATACCTGGAAACCCCTCAGAATGAAGAAAAATAAGAACTCAGCTCTGCCACTTTCTTGGGCCAGCAATCTAGACACTGCATTAGTATGCAAGAGGAAGGCAAAATTTTTTTGGCTTCATTTAAAGACAGAAACAGAGTCTACTTGTCTGAAAAGAGAAAAGTTTAGTGCTGAAGTTCTTGAAGCTTACCTACAAATATAGCTTATGCAAGTATCTGTCATAGGTAGATACCAAAACCTGAGGAAAAGAAAACTTCTTAGAGATGTATTTTTCTTTGATGTTTTTTTAAACTCAATCATCTCATTAATTTTCAACATTCTCAGAGCACTGCTGTCACAGTTCCGTACACTGAACACTCCTGATGCATGCTGTAGTGAATCTGCCCTAATAATTTAAGCTTCTGAATTTAACTTTGAACTTATAACTCTTGGGTACCATGATAGTGCCAAAATGCTGTTCCAGTTGCATGCCATGACTTAGAGAGTATTGAATTTTTTTTTTCACAGCTGATAAAAAAATGTATTTCAACACAGCATCATTACTTTCAGCACAAGCTATATGAGAAAAACTTGCTTACACCTGTTTGTTTTTTTCTTCATTTACCTTTGTCTTTGCAATTAACTATTTACAATTGAAAAAAAAAATCATGATTAATGTCAAAAAGTAATTCTGAAATTTTATCTGGTTAATTGTAAAAAAATATTTCCTCTATTTTGTTCACTGTAACTCCCACTAGGCTTTACAGTGATAATGGCTTTGCCTGGTAATGCCTAAAAACTGCAAAGAGAGCAATCCATGCATTAGATGTTTTTAAAAGACCAAAATCTTTTCTTCAGCAAATGAAAAAAAAAGGCAAAAGAGAGAGAGAGAAAAGGAAAGAAAGTGGTAAAAAATTTAAAATATTATGATTAACAGGAAGATGTACAAGACCAGATAATTTTCTTATGAGATTCAGCAGAAGGATCTCAATTGCTTCTGAAAACATGAGATTGTTTCAATAATACTCTCCACTAAGTGGCCATCTGACCTTACTAAGTATGATACAGGGGCTGGGATAGGGTGGTGGAAAGAGCCTTGATTCTCTATTTCCAAAGCTATTCAGAACATGGGGATTTTTTCTTGAAAAGTCTTGGATACTATGGCACAGGTTGTTATTAAGAGGTTATTATCTGGACCACTGAATTTGATATTTACAATCTTTCAATTCTTTTGTTTAAATGAAGAGAATTAGTTGTATGAATGGAACATTAAAACAAGTTAGGCATTTTATGTTTGGCAACTACTTTGTAAGCGAACTCAGAGAAAATTACTGAAAATCCATCAAGATTATTTCTTGCGTTTCTTACATGTTGTTTGACTATACAAACTTCCAAAATAACACAGAAAAGTTTCTCTCAATCTAATGTGTTTGACTTTGGCAACTGCAGCAGGATATACTAGATTTCATTGGGAAACTGGGAAATTCTTCTTCTTGAATTACTAAATTTCTATATCAAAACCTTCAAGCCCATAAATTTTAAGCTTTAAATTGTTCATTGTTATGCAAAGAGAATCTTGTAGCTGTTCCAAGAGTGACTCTTACCTACCTGATATTTAATGAAAGGAGAAATGACTCACTTGCAGAGAGGAGGAAATATTTCAGTGTCAAGTTGTTATCATCTTTTCAACGTCGTTTATTTTGATCTCAAATTTTAAACAGTAAGTCGCTGCAGAAAAGAATAAATGGGTGGGAGGCCAGGTGAGCTGTTTAAAGGTGCGTGAGAAAGTTACTTGAAAACCTTACATTTATTGCATCAAGAGAATCTGAGGTATTTATTGTATCAAATCAAATGAAGTTTGCTTAATAAATCAGTGGTCAATTTGTAGAAGAATTTTTTTAAGGCCCAATTGATTTATTTCTTTTTATTTTCTGACTGAAATAAGGCACATTTTGTTCTCATTTTGAAAATATTTTTCATTTGTAAAAAATTGATGCATAAATTTCTCTGGGATTAAAACTGAAAAAGAGAAGAATCTTCTGGACTGTAAAAATTAATCATACTTATCTGAAGAGCACTATTTTCTCAACAGTAGATCACAGAAGCAAAGAATTTGGCTGGGCTCTCACTCGTGTTTCTCCCAGGGAAAGTGAATTAGTCTTGCTAAAACTACTACTGTTTCATGAGAATCTTACATACATGCACAGAGATTATTTTTAGGTAGTTACATCAAAGATCAAGATGCATAAATTACAAAGAAATTGCCTGATATTCCTTGGTTATTTCAAAACAGAAGGAAGGAGTGGAAGATTTATCTTTTGTATGTGGCAAACATGGAAGACCTTATTTGCAAAGAAGGCCAAACTGCATCAGCACTTGTGATAGTGCAGTCTATACTCTTTTCAAAAGATTGGACATTCAGCTTTTAAAGACACGTACTATGCAGGACCCAATAATGCCATTAAATCTGAAGGTCTGTAGCAAAAATATGTGGCAGGAAATCATTGATGTTTATTGTATTCTTACAAACATTCTTTCATGGAAGAAAACTAGTAAAGTTCACATTCTCACTTTAAACAGTGTTTCCATTATGATACTGAGAAATACTCAGCTGTTTCTGAGAGTTCAAATTACCAGTGTAATTTGCCAGATCTGCTAAATATCTTGTTATAAAATTTCTTAATGCTGATCTCTCAACAAAATCTAGGTCAATTTTGAATAAGCAAATCTTAAGAGAAATGAACCCAATTAATGTTGTTAACAATCGGTGTACTCTATAATGATAGACATATATGACAAGGTCCTGAAAAATGTTTCTATCTCAAAAGTTAAGAATTTTTTCTTAGCAAGTAAGATATCAACCAACATGCAGCGGGATACTTCTGAAAGGTACTAGCAGTTTCTATACAATGGAAATGGATTGATCAAAACCAACACTTTACTCTATTGGATGCTCATTTTCACACAAAATAAAATTATTGATCCAATTATGCAGATGAAAAAATGAAAAAAAATGCATTCTAGAAAATTTGAAAGATAGTATTATATTAAATTTTGTTCATTAAGACCATGTCTTTCTAGAGTTCAAATTGTTTAATTAATTTTGCCTTATCTATCTACTTAAACAGATTTTTTTTCACTTCTGATACTCTCACAGTTCTGAATTTGTTGATTCCCTGTTGATTGTATTAGATAATACACAATGTGACAAGTGATTTCTGATATGGGGCAACACAGCAGAAGTATATAATCCAGTGTAGTTGAGAACCCACCAGACTGTGACATCATTTCAAGAAAGTCTGATTCTTATTGTGAACATTTAATGCTTTTTACTGTTTCTGTAGAGTCACTGAATTTTATCTGAGTTGTTCCTCCTTGATCTTCATTGCTCTATTTCTTTTTCCTGTCATCAAAAGCACAGGCACATACATACACACACACAAAACCCATTACAAAAGGGGCAGTCATCACAGTTAGGATTTCTTTCCCAATTCAGTGAGACTGGCTCTCCTAAGTTAGATGGGTTTCATTCATTAGTGTTCTTGCTGGTCTCATTCATGCATGTATTTTTAATGTAAATTCTAAAATTGATATGTACATCAAGAAGGGATAATGATTCCATTTTTTGATACTAATAAAGTAGATGTCTATTGATGCAATAGATGTACAGTTAAAGATATTTTGTGATAGAAATGTATTTGATGCTTTTGACCTATTGTACTCAAGGTTTATTGTTAGACAAAATTTTTTTCTCTTTACTATAAAAGGAAGCTGGGAAATAAGCCTGTCATTTTGGCCTTCATTATTTCCAACTGTTTAAGCAAGTCCAGTCACATAACAGGAATGTAAATCTTGGGAAAAGAATAAAGTGGTAGTAATAAATGATCTTGAAGTTTCTTTCACTCAGAAAAAAACGCAGTTGTCAGTAGGGACTATATTCCCTTACACTGCTTATCCAAATAGTTGTACTTTAAATATTTAACATATATTTGACCTATTGGTTTTCAGTATTAAGTTAAAAAAAAAAGCTACTTTTTTTTTTTTTTTTTGCATTAAGAATGTACAGAAGAATCTCTTGGCAGAGAAGCTGGCAGCCATGGATGACATACTAACCAATTTAAAGGCCAATATTGAATCAATCCATTTGTTAAACCAGCAGGTAAAAGTAGTGAGAAGGAGAGCAGAGAACACAGACTGTTAGTAAAAGCAGATTGTCACAATCTAGTTATATGACTTTACTAGAAAGCTATTAAATATTTGTGAATCTATATGAGTAAAAAAATGGTATATGTTGAGTCAAAAGGCAATGTCTGATAGTCATGTAATTTTTCTATTCCCTGGAAATGGTTCACAAAAGAATCAAAAGAAATAACACAGAATGTATGACTTAACTACAAAGTACTCTTTGTATTTTGTTATAGCAATGAATTTCAAGTACTGCAGCAAGCCTTGCAGTGAAAGTTATCATTTCTTCTTACAAACTTTTAAATACCATATTCCCAGCTGTTGGGATCAAAAGAATATCTTGCATTTCTAATCTTAATATTTTATATTTAAAAACACATTGATTCCCCTTAGACTACTTAAATGAATAACAAAGAGTATCCTCTATCATCTCTTACCATTGCAGTCCATGTCAGCTTAAAACACTCACTAGTATAACAGAGGTTTTAGAACAAAATTTGGAAATACACAGGAAAAGAAAAAATATAAAATATAAAAAAAACCCCCTTTTTTTTTTTTTTTAAAAAGAAAAAAAAAAAAAAATAAAAAAACCCCCCTTTTTTTTTTTTTTTGTATGGAACCACTATTTTTCTTTGTCTAAAAAAGGATGATAGACACAACCACTGATAGTGACTGATCATGAAAAGAAACCCCAGGAGCATAGACACACTATAAAAAGATCTAGGAGGAAGTCATTATGCTGTTGAGGGAATAAGAAATTTAAGTCAGAGAGTTGTGAAATGTTCTCATTATAGGTCATCTCAGTAATTATCTGACATCTACAGATGGAGTCACTTCTTAATCAAAAGAATGAATCATTACTAATATTGATTCAGACCAAGATGTTTGAAATAATGAGTCCAGTAATTCAAGTATAAATTTAGAGGCAATTTCAGCAACTTCTTCACTAAAGTTTCAGACTAAATAATAATGAAATATTTTATTACATTGCATAATAATGATAAGAAAATGGCCAGAAGATTGTGAACTAAACTACCCCATCATAATCTGCATGTTAAGACTTAAAAAAAAGAAGGAAAAAAGAGGTCACTAATATTTACCATCCCACAAACACTCTAGCTTAATTAGTATTTACCAGACCAGAAGATTGCTTTCGCTTGAGTACAATATCTATAGCTGGCACTGCTATTAAATTTAAGGGTGTGCAAGTATTTACTTTAGAAATCTTTTTCTCAACAAGTCATAACGTGACTGTGAAAAGCACTCTGAACAGCATGCAATGTCTCAAGAACTATAAAAAGTCCTAAGAGTTCACTTAAATATCTAGAATACAAGTAAAAAAGCATAGAAGGAAATGCAATTATTGACAGTGCACATTTTTAGACAAACACTTTATTTAAAAAAAATCAGTTCCTTGGAAGATGTTGATTTACTACAATAAGAGCAGCAATGCCAAACCCATTGCTGAATAGACAGGAAAGGAGAGACAGCTTCTTGTCTCCAGAGACAGTCACTTCAGGGCAGTGTTGTCTTCTGTTTAGAGGCTGCAGTTGCCCATCATTTCATTGTTCTGTGAATACACAGAAAACTCTTTCTTGTCTATATGACAGCTTTCATGAACCCAGTACTGACGCTGGCTGAAATTTGTCCTTATCTGGGTGACCAGTCCAAAGCCTGGAATGTAGGCTGGTAGAAGGTCATCAAATCTAGTCCCTCACAAGGGTGTCTATCATTGTCAGCCATCAAAGCCAACACTTATCTTGCCCATGTGAATTCTAGTTATGAGTCCCCTAAGACTATGACGTTCAAGATATATCAATAAATGTTTCCCCACACCCATGGAGGCCCACTCAGGGGTAGTTCATGTGTAATTAGGGCATAATTACTCCCTTTCTAGTCTTTGTTATTCTACCATGAAGTGTCAATGGACATATCCCTTTTTTATTTTCTAAAGCTACACTTTTTTTTATCACATAAGCTACACTTTTACATCACGTAAGCTGGCCATAGGCAGATTTAATTTTAAGATTGACTTCTTTATGATATAGGGCATTTTGACCAAGAGGCCAGCCTACCTTGGTCTTCACTGAAACTTGCTCCTACTGCCTTGATTCGTGGTATTATTGCCCCACTGCTACCATGTCATATTTGCCTAAAAGAACAGAACAACTCAGCCCTGTAGATCCTAATGCCAGAAACCATTCTTCTAGAAGCTAGAAAAGTACTCATTTGTACAATAGGTATAATCTTGGCTAGGTTGTAACATTTTGTGATTACAGGTGCATTTTCTGTTAACACAAATTGATCTTTTCACTGCAATATTTTACCATAAAGAGTTATGTCTTCTTTCAGATACAATCTTGCTTGAGTAATTCAGCAGCTCTTTTAGTCACAGCACAGAAGAAAGACACATCCACTTGTCCAAATTAGATCATCTTTGCTCTAATGTGCAAAGACAACATTCTTTTAAAAACAGTTTAGAATGTAACTTCCAACTTTCCAGAGAAAATAACATGAAATCTATGGTGAAAGGTATACTGTGATCAATAATCATAAGTATTAAGATAAAACATAAGTAGGACTGTAAGCACCTGTGTATGTCTGGACATAAAAAACTTTCTATTATGCAGAAGGATGGCAAAAGAAGTGGTAGGACTGAAATAAACAAAAATATGTCATATCTGTTTTGTATTTTTAGTATCATGTTTAGTCTTTCTGAAGAAGGAAAACCAGGATACTGTTTTTAAGTTAGTTGAGATATTCATGCATGGAATATTTTTATTCCAATACGTCATCCATAAAATCTGGCGAGAAGCTTGGAAATTGTAGTGACCTGCTAAGTTTGAAAGAATATGTGAATTCAAAGCAGAACACATTCCTCCTAATTCTGATGGGGAAAAGATACTGCTTTGATTTTCTCCTTGAAATCTCAGGAAAGAAAACACATTAACAGTATGGAAAAGACAGGAGGTTTCAAGGTCACCAAAGACCTGGTGTGTAAGCAGAGTTGTGGTGCTGCAAGCACATCCCTGCTGGGTGAACTTGGAGGACTAGACTTCTAAGAGCAAGGAATGAGATCCCACCTTGAACAAACCAGAGGGAGATGTCGTCATGTCAGAGAGGGCAAAGACAAAGCCTGCTTGGGCAGGCAATGCTGTCACTTTCCCTCCATCCTGCTGCGTGAGATCACTAGTGAAGCTTGGGACGTGGCATTCAGGATGTGATGGTTTTTACTACAGAACAAATACTGAGAGGCTCATTCAGAAATGCAGAGGGGCAGGATATAGGTGCATTGCTTTCCAGCCTAAGAGAAATGAGAAGTGCCCCAAAGAATCTTAAAAACTCTCTAAACAAGTAGTTTACAATAAGGTATGTTTGGAATTTATACTTTCATGTTCTCTTTGTAAATCTATTTCCAGTGTCAGGATCATATGCACTTTAAAGTTCATGTGATCTACGTGGATCTAGCACACACAGAGTTCATAAGAAAAAATATGTATCTGCAGACAGGAAACACAAAACAGAGTATACGGTGTGTAACCTCTTTGTAGATTTAGGAAATTCTTTTCTCAATCAAAATTCACAGCCTTGAACTTTCCCCCTTTTAACATTTCCTTTTCTCCATTTTATTCATTAGTTTCTTAGTGTATGCAGTCCTATTCTCTCCATGGAGATTTGATGACATTTGTGTTGGGTATAGGAGTCAGGCTTTTTGCAGCAGAGGGGCTCAGGGGTGGCCTCTGTGGTGGGACCTCAGGGTTTGTTCTGTGCTGGACATTCAGCCAGCTCCAATCCACCCACGCCAGGGCACAGCTAAACACCTCAGCTGAGATGGTGGTACCTCTGAGAACACATATTTAAGAAAGATTAAAAATGCTGCAAAGGTACAAAAAAAAAAGGGGAAGAAAAAGACTGAGAAACTGCAAAGGGAAAACCAAACTGAGAAAAGGAGGAGGAGAAAATGGAGTTTCATAATGGAGCAGATATCCATGCTACAGCTCATGGAGGACCCCATGAACGTGCAGGTGTTAATTGCTGAAGAATTGCTGCTGATGGAGAGCCCATGATAGAGCATGGGAAAAGTGAAAACAAAGGAGTACCAGAGATATTATGGACTGAGTGCAACTCCTTATTTCCCACTCTCCCTATGCCACTTAGTCTAAGACAGAGGAGTCTGGAGAAATTGAGCCTGGGAAAGTAGAAGGAAAGATATGATTTTCATGTTTGGTTGTTGCTGATGTTCTCACTACACAAATTTATTTTAGTTGGCAATAAATTAGGTTTCCCCAGATCGAGTCTGGTTTAACCACAATGGTATTTGGCAAGTTATCTCCCTGTCTTTGTCTCTTCTCATGAGCTACCTTATTCCATTTTTTCTCTATTTTCTCCTACCCTTTCCTCTGAGATGGGGAGTAAGAAAGCAGATGTGTAGGAGACTCTCTCCTAGGCAGACTGGTTAAGAGTCCCAGCTGGGCCTCTTATTACATTGTTGGCTTTTAACTATTCATTGGGACGAAGAGAGAAGAGTCGTGATGTAGCCTAATATTTAAAGTACATAATGAAACAAAGAAGAGGCTTTCTTCTACCCTTCTTTATACCTCGTGTCCTCGTGACTGCAACATTGACCTGGGATCAGATTTGTCAAAAAGACAAGGCAGAGTGCTGTATCACAGCTGTGTTTTTTTCATGACTAAAACATTTGTTAAGATGGTCAGTCTTTGCAGCTTTAGCTCCTTGATGCCCAAGGGCTAATATAACCTCTGTTTCACAGCCAAAGTCCCTGTTGTGTTTCAACCCCAGCCATCAACTAAGTACCATATAGCCACTCTTCTCTCTCACTCCCCCCACCTTTCCCCCCTTGTAGAGGAAGATTGTAAAGAAAAGATAAACCTCCTAGGATGACACAAGAACAATTTAATAATTTAAACAAAATAAGAAGAAAATTTTAATAATAAACATAATAATTTTGACTTTACTTAGAGTTGACCACTTATTGTCATATTTCACATACCTAGAAATGCAAAAGTCTGGTTTGCAGAATATTTAAAAATTTAGTGCTTTATCTTTAAAATCAACCCTTCTTCTGCAATTGTTCCTAAGATCTTAGCCTTTTCACACAAAACCAGAGTGAAATAGATCTCTTTTTGATTGACTTCTGAACATTCTGCCTTTATTCTTTATGATAAAAGACTATAATGATAACAGAAAACTGAAGAATAAGTATCTGCTTTTGTCTTCTGACTCTGTTCTCTTGATTGTTGTGGGTATTTTTGTGAGTAATATTTTTGTGACTGTGCATTTGATGCTCTTTCCTCTTTAAAAATGACCTCTTCTTTGATGAGTAGTCTCATATATTTGAGGTTTCACAGCACCAGGAAACAGCCATGTGAATTACAGTGAAAAGCAAGGATGCTTCCAGAATCTCTCTAGAACTAATTTATTTCTAATTCAGTTATTTAATTTCTCGAAATTTGGACTCTACAGAAACATAAGAAAGAAACATTTATGCCTAAGTTTTCTTGACAAAAGTAGATGGCATTTTTCCTGTGTTTAAATATTGGAATCACCCTCAGTGTTAAAATATTATTGTGACCTTATTTGTTTGTGTGAAGAGGAAAAAAACAAAAACCAAAGAAAGAACACTCCTTAAGTTAGAATATTTGGAATATTTGTCAAAAATTCTGCTTCATAATCATGTATGAAATTGTGATAACAGTGTAACTGTTATGATAAGTTCTGGTGTGAGATTGTCAGAAGTTATTTCGGCAGCCAGTAGCAATCATGTCCAAGGCATTTACCAATATGGTTAAAGAATGTGTAGAAGGTGTAAAATGTATAAAATGCATCCTTAAAGGAGCAGACTTGTGAGCTTTTTCAGAGTGATATTTCCAGAAGAGATGATGCTGTTTTTGCAAGAAAGTGTTATCTCAAGAAAATAACAGTTTTGATTTTAGAAATAAAGAACAAACCTGAGACATTGCGTGATCATTTCAGTGTGACTGGTGAGAAAAGAACCTAGGAAAAATAGCAAGTATAAGTCTGATATGACAGTCAACACAGTATAGCTTTCTGATTATATTTTGTCTAGATGTAGTTTAGCTATTCATACTAAAATCCTTACTGGAAGGTAATCATGTGCATCTGCAGCTCGTATATCAGAAATGCAGGTCTCTACAAGGTGTGAAGAGACTTGTGGTAACGGTCAGACAGCGTTGCCTCAGTGGTGAACTAAATTACTCAATGGGATTTGTCTGATGCAGTTGCCAAGCCACTCTTCATCATATGGAAAAACAGGGCAGTCAGGGAAAATCCCAAATGGCTGGAGAAACCAGAAAAGTCACACCTATTTTTGAAAAGGGTAAAAAGGTCAACCATGGCCCACAACAAAAGAAAAGCATAGACCTGTTAGAGTGGGTCCTGATGAGATCGATGAAAATGATCAGAGGGCTGGAACACTTCTGCTGCGAAGATAGGCTGAGGGAGTTGGGGCTGTTCAGCCTGGAAGAGAGAGGGCTACAGGGACACCTTATTGTGGCCTTCCAATACATAAAGAGGGCTTATAAGAAAGACAGAAGGAGCATGGTCTTATACTGAAAGAGGTTAGGTTTAGCTTGGACGTAAGAAAATTTTTCTGATGAGGGTGGTAATACACTGGAACAAGTTGCCCTGATAAAAGAACTTATCAATGCATTAAAATCAGGAGTGCTAGGAGTCTGGGCCACCTGACCTAGTGAAAGATGTTCCTGCCTACAGCAGGGCAATTGGACTGGACAGATGATCTTTAAACTTCCCTTTGAACCCATTCTCTGATTGCCTGATTCTATAAACCCATGCCTCCTAGGGTATTTGATTGCCAAAAAACTTTCAGAATTTCTCCTGAAAGTCTGAAACAATGGTTGTTTTTTGGTTCTATGCAACCAGACAGCTTAGTGCTTGAGAAAGAAACTTTTCGATTCCATGAAACTATGTTATTTCTGTCCAAAAGGCTCTGAAGCAATGATGAACCTTGGAAGCACCAATGTTTTCAGAAGTGATTGTTGTATTTCCATATAAAGACCAAGTGTTTAGGATGAGTTACGGTGTCCAAAAATCTAGTATTTGATGATCCTTCAGCTGGAATTTGGGAGGGGATGGAATTCAGAGAGCAGGATTGCTCACATTTTTGCTGTAGCCTTACAGAAACCACCGCAACAGAAAGGTGTGTCAAATATAGCAGCAGTAGTAATTTCAAGATGAAGGGTAAGATCTTGCATTTTTGAGGCCTATCAAGCTCTTGGAATTACTTAGTGTGAAGTCCAGCATCACTGTCAAATTGATATTTGCTACTCTGTCCCTTATATTTGCTCTACTTAAGTGTTGGGCTTTTTTTAAATGTACTTTTAACTTCATTTTACCATGTGTAACAGTAGGGGTATATGCAATAATTTTAGAAATATTTTTAAAGTAGAAATAATAGTGTTTAAAATAAAATTAAAAAGCTATTAGATTATACATCATAAATCCACAAACTATTATGTTGTCTCTCCTTCATGGCCATTTAATTTTGCATGCACATAACCAATGTTTTACTAACAGTACCAAGGGTTCCATATGTAAGACATTATTCACAGTATGTTTCCTGTTATTTTGCATACCATTTTTCTTGATGAAATAGTGCTTTTGCCTCAGGAGAAATATTGCAATTGAATGCACAGCAATATGTTTTTAGTATGGGGCCATGGTACTGTGACTTAATTTTTTTTTCTTTCCTATAAAAAACCTCAGCAATCAAGACAACAGAGGCAGGGTACAAAAATGTAAAGAGGTGGTAATAAAAGACACATTTTCAATGCTTAATTTACAAATAAAATGTGTCAAGTGAAAAGAGAGAGGCAACTGCCCCTTTCTGACCAGCATGGTTACATTGACATTCTGTAAATGCTTCTGGAAATTCTGGAAATGCGCTTACGTAGTTATAATATAAGTATTTATTTTTGGAAATAGGTGGGCTGAGCAAAAATTATTGCTATTAAATTGATTGAAATGTTGAGGATTAGCACAATGAATGAAAATTAAACTAGTTTAAACTCTACGCTGTATTTTTTGCCAACAGACTATGTCATGTCATTGCAAAGGCATGATTCATCGTATTCTATTCCAGTTTCCTCATGTAGCAAAATGAATCATAATTATCACTAATGACAATGTTAAATCTAGTAATTTGAGTGACTGCTCGTAGGAAGTATCCAACCCACAGAAATCTATACCGTTACCTATTAAAGATTATATATACTAGGCTCATCTAGAATATGATCAAACAAGCAAATTTTCACATTAAATTAAACTGAAAAAAAATGTGCCATTAAGTCTTAAAACAAGAAAGTGAAGAAATTAAATTCTTCAACATGCAATATTTCCATTGTAAGAGTTCGAAGTATATTCTGGGGAACACTGAGTCTCCCATTTCATACAAAATCTGAAATTCCAGTAATTCTCATCCTCAGAACTTAAGCACATCACCATGTTGTTACTTATTGTTTGGAAGGCACACTCTTCCAGACAAGTATAGAATATCTTCAGTGAAATTAGTGGGAATTATTCATCTATGTCAGTATTTAGTCAGAATAGAATGCAAATGCTTACCACTCATGTACATACTTCAGCTGCCATTCTGCTAATGTTCCTAAGTATACTAAATAAGGTTTTCATCTACTTTCATCCCACTTGCAAATGACCAACCATCTTTAGGTAAGGCAGCTTGAGTTTGTTCTTTTAATCATGAAATTCTGCTTGGAATGACAGATAGTAACAGTTATATTTTTACAGACTGTGGGACGAGGTCAGCTCTTCACTAGAAAACATGACAAAAGCTGCACAAATTGTATGTAGATCTCATAAAATTGTTTTACATTTTAAAAAATTTTGGATGCAATTGATTTGGAACCATAAGCTCTATCTCCTGTTACCAATGTTCAAAACAAAACAATTCCTTTCTTCTGCAGTTTCTTCAGTAAAATTCAGCATTTATTTTGCCCTTGATGTGGAAAAGATCACTGTGTTATTTCCCCCCAAAATCTACATATTGGACTTTAGACTATTTTCTATAGAGAATTGGCTACAGAGCTTACAGCATATTGTTGTATGACACTCTTGATTAAATATATCCATCTCAGAAGTAAAGTCACTTCATGCAGGGATTATGAAGTGTACTGGAGTTTCACAGAAAAGATTGGAAACTACAATAGAATGATAGAACCATGGAATTATTGAGGTTGAAAAAGACTTCCAAGATCCTTAAGTCTAACTTTTAACGCAGCACCACCGTGTTCACCCCTAAATAATATTCCCAGGGGCCACATCCATAAACCTTTTGAATGCTTACAGGAATGGTGATTCCACTGCTTCACTGGGCAGTTTGAATGTTTGAATGCCTGATCAACATGTCAGTGAAGAAATCTTTCCTACTATCCAATCTAAACCTCTCCTGTCAGAATTTGATGTCATTTCCTCCCATCCCACCATTTTTTCCTTGGGAGAAGAGACCAGCAACCCACACATCACTACCACTTCCTTTCAGGTAGCTGTAGACAGTGATAAGGTCCCACTGCATCACCTTTTTTCCAGGCTACAAATCCTGGCTCATTTGGCTGGAGTTAAGGAACAAAAATTGGTAAAACCATGAAGCCCTTCTAAGAGAATTTTATTATTTTTCGTATGGTTCCACAAGAATATGTTGTATCAACTATATCTAATTCATGTTTATTTTCAGTGTACACATCAATACAATGAACAACTTGCACAAGCAAAACCACAATTTCAAACTCAAAATCAACAATAGGAACTGCAGGTAGCTAGTTGTAATCAGAATGTATGTCTGAGTTCAATACAAAGAGAAGCAAGGGGAGAAGGATATCAACTTGTTTGAGACTTTGTTTTCTAATCACAACTTTGTCACACACATCCTGCAGTAAAATACCCAAAAATTTTCCTCAAAGGCCAAAATGGAACTTGTAATAAGGAGGAATATTGAATGACCAAGGATAAACAAATAAATCAGTCTGGATAAAATTGTTGGAGAACTTTCTGTACAGCTAGAGGAAAGCACAGATTATTGGAAAGTAAAAGCGAATGAACTTAGATGTGAAATAGACCACACTCATTTAACTTACACAAAAAATAGTAAATGATTTGGCAAAGGCTGCAAAACCAAGAAGAAAGTTTTGCACTGCTTCGTTCTTTTCTTATTTTACTGGTTTTTGGTTTCTAGTTAATCCATTTGGTATTAAGTTCTTAAATTATTGCCTTGTACCTTTTTAAAACCAAGGAATAAAAATATGTTAGAGAGTTTTTTCATATCCGATATCATACGCCTGAAATATTTGTTCAAGAAATATCTAAAAAAGCTTTGAAATAACTAAAATGAGTCCCATATGGTTTGTTTAAATACACTAAAAGAGAGCTTTTTTTCCCAATCTAAGAGAACATCTGTACTTTATAATAGTTTTGTGTGTGTGTGATACCAGGTTGTTTTTCATACAAAATTGTTAGTCCAGCATTATATTGTATATTCTTTAACTGTAGTAGTGCATTTCAAATTATTTTCTTGAAATTAGCCTAAAATTGATGGATTTCTTTTTGTTCTTTTTATGTTTGTGTTTAATTTTTTCCAATTATTCTTGAAGATCAGTGTGCATTAATAGCTGCAGGGCATAAAGAGACTAGAGGAAATTAGCTGTCACCCACAGCCAGTGATTCTATGTTTTTATAAACATAAAGGGCTAAATTGTCTTTTATGTTGACCATGCATGCAGATCATGTCATTTTCATTAAAAATTAGACATCATGCATGTATAGTACTATTGTTGATAGAGATGTTTGAATTAATATTGTTTTAAAACAAAGACTTAGCTCCTTTTGGTTTTGTCCTTTTCAAGTTTGGATTTTCTTATTGAAATAAGCAGTCATATATGAATTTAAATGGAACATTAGTTATATATTTTTTCATGTATTTACAATATTTCGGTAAATATTATAGTGCTCTGTGTTCACAGTATGAATTAAGCAATTTATAAACTGATAGAGGCTGGTTTTAATAAACTTTCTATTACATTTATTTACTTTAGGTTTATTTGTTACAGTCTGAGTTTTGGCCTTAAATTGACAATCAAATGTCAATTAAGTGCTTACTAGTACAGACATATTAATAAGTTACTGTAATCAGCTATAATTGCCTTAAGCATTCAAGTAAGTGCTATATGATTATTTTGCTTTGTATCAAATTGTAGCATGATTATATCTTTGTCTACACATCACTAGTGGGATGGCACAATGTAATACAGAATTTCCTCCAGCTCTGCTGTCTTCTGTTGATATTGTCACTTTACTTTGTGTCATTCCTCCCCTAGTGTTTTCTTTGCCCAGCAGTTGATTACTTTGCTGGTAGTTGGTCCTTTAGAAACATCTTGTCCAAATTATCATCCTCATTGTCTTGTGTCTGTCTAGAAAACATCTTTTACACCTCAAGGCATTAAAATATGCTTTCATTGATGAAACATTCTTATAGCACAAGAAACCTATATTGGCTGGTTTATGAAAAAAAAAGGAAATACTTCACACAGTCCTCAGTATTGACTTTTTAGTTTCACTGTACATCTTTCACCATGTAGTTTGACTACAGATCTTATTTAAATCTAAATGAAGCTTTAGTTTTTGTAACCATAGAAGAGCTCCAAAATTGCCAGGTCTCATAAATGATTAAGCCATTCTGTTTCATACAGAGCTCTGCAATATTCTTGATTACTTCCTGCCTTGAGTTTTTGTCAGTCAACACTCAAGCAACACAGAAATGCATTTATAGAACTATTTTGGGACAACAGAGTGATTTGGAGATTATATGGCAATGCATATACTCACACCATTATGTTTATTGTACACTTCTTTTCTAGATTACATCATGCATCTGCTTGCTCTTAACACTTTAACAGATTATAGGATAATATTTAATTTAAAATTGTAACAATTGGTGCAAATTGCACCAAAAAAATATATGTTTTTTTACATAGGTGACCAGCACATCTACCAAGCTAATTAAACACTCTTAGGAATTTTTAAATGTTTTCTGAGGCAAAGGTGGTTGTTGCTCCACTAGCCTTTTTAGCTTCTAGATTCCCAGTAGGGTTTAGTCAATGTCAATTATCCTTGCAAGCAGTGCTTGAAGCAGCTGCTGACTTTTACTCAGTAGCATGGTGGTTGGCAGACAACATAAGGAACTCTCCACCTGACATCCATACAGTTTTCTAGAGGCAGAAGTTGACTGACTGACTGTCCCCATCAAAACCAAGTTACAGAACCTTGTTTGGATCTATCAGTTGCCTTTGCAAAAGCTATTGTACAGGAATTACACATATTTACATACATTTGCATTGGAATAGGATATCTTAACCTAAAACATTTAACATAACAATAAACTAAACCCACTATTTTTCATTCTATAAAGTACTTTTCAAATAAATATTAACTCCTTGTGCAGCTAAGGACTGACTCATTTCATTGTTCATACCTTGCAGAGAGGCAGCCTGACTTAGCTCTCTAGCCTGCTGAAGGTAGCAGCATCCTGTCTGAATGTTCATTACTGACTGGCTCTGCCTCCTTTTCATGCACCTAACAACTGTTCTAAATCTACAGAAGGGTATGGTTTGGTTTCGTTTAGTGTTGTTTATGCATAGTCAGGAGATGGAAGAAAATCAGGTACTAATATTTTCTTTACTGTATAGAAAACTACCTAACTCTTGATCTAAATCCCACACTTTTTCCTAGGAGAAAGGCGAGTGGGTAGGTTAAAATATTCCTTCAAGTCTGCAAGTAACAAATACTAGTAGCATAATAGAGTTCTAAGAATTACAAAGTCATTAAAGTACTGCCAATATTTTTGTGTGATTCAGACTGAGTTCCTAGTGCCTTTTCACAACTAACCTTTGGAATATACAGGTTCTGTCATTATAAAATGACCCATTTTCATCAAAGAATCAATCCACAATATGAAGCATTGATGCAAATAAGACACCATTTCAGTATTTACATCTGTTTCATGAGTTTTCAAGTTCTAAATAATTTTGATATATTAATAACTTTTAATTGTAAAAATAGAAGGAACAACATCATTCTAATTCAATTAGTATTTAATGAATGTGCTGAAGTCAATTTATATTTGGCAGTTGAAAGAAAAGTGTCAGAATAAAATTTAATAAAGTAACCTGCACAAAAACAGACACCAAATTTTAATTAGCAAATTATTGTGAACAAATAAAACTTCAATCATAAAATTGTTTGGGTTGGAAGGCACCTTAAAGATCATCTAACTCCAAAACTCCTGCCATAAGCAAGGATATTATCCTCCAGATTAAGTTACTTAGGGCCCCATCCAGCCTAGACCTGAAAACTTCCAATAATTTGAAGATTTCAAAATATGTAAAAAAAAAAAAAATTCTGTTCTGAGGAATCTTTTAGAAAATATGAAAACAATGAAGAAAACAAATATAAAATATGGGTAAAACTGCGTGTATGATTATAAAATTACAGTTTTAATAAGATGTTCTGTTGCAGTACTGAAAGGTATTTTCACTGGGAACTGAAGATATTGTAAATCTGAGGTTAGTCTAAGGTGTTCAAAATAGTGAAAAACAACTAGCCCTGTGCTGTGTGAAACTGCTATAATCAAGCTCTGTCATGCCTCAAACCTAGGTAGGTGTATTGTCAACAAAAGCACTAAAAGACAGATTGTCTAAATATGGAATCCATTCAATATCCACCAGTGGTAAACAAATATTAAGAATTTCTTTTCCTTTTCAGGAAAACAAAAAAACAAAAACCAAACCAAACCAAACAAAAACAAAACAAAAAAAACCCTAAAACAAAACAACAAATGAATACTTTTCTTTGTGTCTGGGAGAGTTGGAACTAGTAATCAGGTAAAAACCAAAGGTCTGCCTCTGAAAGATTCTCTCAACCACTGAATCTTTACTCGCATAGGGCATGGCTACTTAGGGAGGTGATCCTGACAGGAAGAGAAATAAGTATCCACTAGTATTTTAAAACAGCAGAAGTCAGCTTTTTTTTCTCCAAAATATTTTGTGAGACATTGGCTATCTGAGGTCTTTGACCAATTAATGGCTTGCTTTCAACACCCAGGTATTTATTTGTAAAATATATGTTCTGGAAATACTTATGATTCAAATTTAAAAATAGTTCTAACTAACACTTTGCACTGCCAGAAATTATAACAAAACTTGGGAAGATGTTTGGAATCAGACAAGTGAGTAAAGTCTCAAAGTAATAATCATAAGATATATTATCTCTCATGAGATAATCATGAGAGTGTGAAGAACTCTGTTATTGCTAATATTTAGTAGGTCCCTTAGGTGACAAATTTGTCATATCTACTAAAAGAGACCTTTTTTTAACTCCTGTTTTCTCTCTGAAGCCTAAAGACTGATCCACTATAGACATCTACTGTTTTGGCTACATTATACTTTGATTTTTCATCTGTAAAAACCTGACAATATTGAACTGCTTGGATATGAGTCTAACAGGTCTAGTGTTTCTGATGCTAAAAAAAAAAAAAGGAGATTTTTTATTGTAACATTTTTTTAGATTTACCAGAAAGACATTGTACTTGATACAAAGGCACTATCAAATCATGCATTTAGATATTATTGTCTCTAGAAAAATCTTCCCAAATTTCAAAAATTTACAGACTTCTGAAAAATTAGTGTGCACTGTGTCATAGGTGAAAAAATACTAAATGCTAACAGGTGGCAGGAAGTTGGATAAATGCCCAGTATATCCAGAGGCATACAATGCCCCAAAATGAACTTTGGCACCTTTGCAGAAGCTTGTAATTCATTAGCTGCAACTGACAGGCGGTGATTGTAAACTTCGAAAACAGTTCAACTTGCAAGGTGAAGCAAAAACAGCATATCTTAAATCCTCCAATTAATAGTCATGAGACAGAACTATCCACCAGAAGACTGATCAAATATTGCACTTCTGCATGTAGACTATTTAGCCCAGAAAATCCATGTCCTAAGGATCAAAAAGATGGGATTATAAAAGGAAGAACTGATTGCAGTAAACAAGATAGGAGCCTGGAATATGAAACTGGAAGGAGAAAATTTTCTCCCGGCAGAAGAAAAATTCAAAGAGTTTAGTAAGATCCTGGATTTCCGAGAGATGGACGGAGATGGACATCATGGAACACCAAAAGATCTTTATTGGTGACATCTAAGATTGGAATGGTGAGGTGCTTCAGAGCACAAACTGCACACAATCAGCACCTACCTCCCTGTGGGGATGAGAAGTCAAGACCTTGGGAATATAACTGAGCATGTAAGACTAACAAATGGTATAACACCTCTAATCAATTTGATTCCTAAATGAACCCCAGTAACTCCAGTAAGACAGGAACTCTTTACCTACGGCAATAGTAACTGAATGCTGTCATGAGTTTGGTGTTGGCCTTGTTTCTCTCACAAAAGTTGCTGTGGCCAAGTGGAAATGGCTTCAAGTTGCTATGAAATGTTAGTCAAGTTAATTAAACCAAGTTTTCAGGTTATCCAAAGTTATGTATTCTTCATTTTGAGAAGGAAAAACCTTTGTATATAATCTGCAGTATTGGTTAACTGGTTGTTGGAGGTTGAGAGGTGTGGAATTTTTTCCCCTTCCCTGTTGCTAGGTTACTAATGACTGGGTACTTAAGGACCACTAACTTCTTTTGTAAGAGACAAAAGGGCTAGCTGGGCGTGGTAAGGAGGGAGCAGAGGTGGTCATCTGAGGGACAACACTTGACCACCGGCACCAG